>ML293612.1:84830-169455 GCA_005239495.1 Nicotiana undulata | reverse complement strand
CCCCCCCCCCCGCTGCCCTAATATCCTCTCATCTCTCTCACCCTATGAACCCTAATCCGCCGTCACCCAAAATCCCCCTTCTAATGGGATTTCCCTCTTATTTCCTTACCATATTAGCACCTCCTTGCTAGTGGTCGGTTCGTTATGGTGTTACTTAGTACTTTCCTAAACATGACAAGTACTATCTCTCCGGTTCTGTCCTATTTCTGGTACTTGGGCAATATTTTTGTTTTATTTTGTATTATATGAGTCCAATATTATTTAGAATTATGGGATCTACACCTTTCCTAAAAAACTAGTTTCACCGATTTTTTCACTTAAATTGATTTCAAAGTTGACTTTGCATGTTTTCTTTCCTTGTTTGTTGTTTATTTTACTATTTTTTTGCCTGATTCCTCTCTTCTGACAATATTTTCTCTGTCCCTAATATAGGTTTTTCAGATCTCTTTAGATCGGACCTAAAATTAGTTTGATTCTCTGATTTAGATGTTATTTATGTCTAAATTCGTTCTATGCTACCATTTTGTATATATTCAGTTAATATTTGTTTTCCTAAAAACTAGGGTTTACCTTGTTTTCTTCTAAACTGATTATCTACTGATTATGTGTGTATGGTTTCCTTGTTTGTGTTTGATTTTACGATTTTTTTTCTTATTTACCCGATTCAATCTATGCTACTATATAAACCCCTCCCCCTTTTCCCTTTAAGACAGACTCGAATCACTGTAATCTCACTAAAAACATAGGGTTTTGGCTCTGTATTCTCTTGGATATCTAGTTTTACTTCTGGTCTTGGCGGGTTGAATGCCAAGGCCAAATATTCTAGAATCTCGACTATTGTGGTGTACACTTATCCTAATTAGGCCTTTCAGACTTTAACTTAGTAAGTACTATGCACCTGAGCATGAACAACTTTGCAAATCTTGCCAATTTGTCTTCTTAATGCAATTCTGCCTATATATTCAAACCTTACTGTCTACTATTCTATGTTTTAAACTCTGTTATGATGGCTTTTCAAAAATCAAACCTGTTTTAAAATCTGTCCTTTAAACCATTGCCTTCTTTATGTGCTGCTTATGCTACCTTAAACCCCTATTCTTAAGTCATTTAGGTTCTATTCTTAACCTCCCCAGTGTGAGCACTGATCGGGATCCATGTGAGACCCTTGTGAACTCTGACATATTGGGGTTTGGTTTCTAATCTCCTTTGAATTATTCTGAGCATTTGTTCTCTAGTGTGAGCATTGCGCTGGGTTCTTGAAGCCCTTGGGAACTTTGACACACTAGAGATCTGGGTTCTGTGTGCTATGGGTGAATCATTCACCACTAATTGTTATGTACCTGTAAAAATGAGCCTTGGAGATGATATGGGTTGAAGACCTGGGTTGCCCAGGTGTATTTGGGCCTGTTGTAGGCTCCCTATAGTTTATTTTATTATGTAATTCATTCATTAACCTGGTCTATAATAATTTTGTAACAAACAATTTTAGGGTATTTAGTAAAATCGGGAAAGGTTTCTTATTTTCATTTGCAAAATCGGATAGAAATCCTGCCTATAGGGTCTTCATATGTGTTGTTGGTTCTGCTTATAAGTTTCATATCATGTTTGTTGAAATTGTGTAAGTTCTATATTGTGTTTACATACTAGAAATCATGCCTATATGACCAATATTTGGCTTAATTGTTTTCTGGCTCAATGTGTATAAATTCCTGCTCATATACGGCTTAATTCTAGAAATTATTCCTATAGGATTAAAATTAGTTCAATTTAGAAATCATGCCTATAGGATTAATATTAGTTCAATTCTACAAATCATGCCTACATGATTAGTAATAATTCTGGACTTATGCTTGTGATTTGTTGTTATTCATTATCATATGAAATGCCCAGATACTGCACTGAGTTAAAATCAATAGGCAAATATACATGTAGGTCCTAACACTCTCATTAAGAAATTGATTCTACATACGATTGCTTGCATGTTCAACATCACATAGATATCCTGCCTATAGGACTTTACGATTAATAAAACCTATTAATTAGTTGCGTGCATTTGTTGTTATGTGTGGAGGTTAATTTGATCCCATATCTATCCTTATTTGGAAACTCCTAACTGTTTTGCTTGTCGCCTAGTATTTTTATAATTTTTTGAGCAACTTAGGCCTAGTCTAGAACCATCCCAAATAGAGGTCCCAATGCCTCCAGGAACTTAGGTAAGGGACCGGTAGTGCACGCATAGGGCGCGGGTTAGAATTAACTAGAGTGCTTCAGGTAAAAACTCAAAGATAGTAATCGTGTAGCAGAAGATGATACTCTGTGCCCGCTGAATAATATGAGTAATACCCCCGTCTTGGGGGAGTTACGAAGTATTATTTATGTTGCACGGGGTGGTCCTATAGGCTAAAAAATTTAGGACCCCCCATCCCCACTAAATAGTTTCTTCGCTTTCTTAGATTAATTCGCATAATTTAAGTTCGGCCGGGACCCACCATTGTGGACCTCGAGGGGTGCCTAACACCTTCCCCTTAAGGTAATTTGAGCTCTTACCTGATCTCTGGTTATGCAAACTGGTATAATCTGAGTTATTTTCTATAGGTGCCCTAACGCACCTTAATCCGTTAGGTGGTGACTCTAACAACCAATTACTTTTCCCTACTCTCTCAAAAGGAGTTGTCAAAATGTCGAAACCCGATCTCGCGAGAAAAGGGGGGCGCGACAGCATGGCGACTCCGCTGGGGATACCCTTAGGCCCTTACCATAATGAACTTGTTTTGTGAATTAGTTTTTTTCAGTAAGCATGTCTTTATTATTTTTCTAATACTTGCGCATTGATCGGTGCCCACCTACACCACTAGATAGTAGCAAGGTAGGGGTCAATGCAGCATTTACCCGAAGGGGTCGGGATCGAATCCACAGGGAGTTACTAATGTGTGAGTTGAGTTCCTAAGTTATCTAGTAGTGCGTTGTGCTCTTAATTGCACTTCTCGTCAAAGGGTTTTGTAATTCCACTATGGTTTTAAACTAATTGAACTTTCTAATTAACTAGCTAATATCTTTTTGAGTGTTTTCTTAATAGATAAATGGGACTAGGGCTATGACATTCTCCTAGGTGAATACTTAACGGGATCGAAAAACTAAGGCAAAGACATTATGTTGGGGATTTTGATATAGCCAATACACGTAATTACTCACTCTATACCTCTCGGTAGCTCGAGTGACTTTGCCCTAATTTCCTCTCTCGAGACCAATTGAGTGTCAAAATTATGCAAGCAATATAGGCTCAAGTAGGGTTTTACTATCTCTAGGTTTAACCCGTTAATTGGTACTATCAATCTCTTGATTACATCCCAATTTCTTGTTGGACTGATTCTAGACTCAAGTTCTCTTTCTCAAGAAGAACCCAAGTCAAATAGACACCAATTGGTGTTTGCAACCACTAATTTAACATGGAAAACACAAATCAGCCCAAATATCAATCACCCATAAACATCTAAGACTTAAATTAAAGGACCCATCAAATACCTACACTAGGGTTGAGCCACAACTCTAGAAAATGGGTCTAGCTACTCATTCTAAGAGAATAAAACAAAGAAATAGATGAAGAGTAACCCATATAATTTAATTACAAACTAATATTTGAAGATTCAATGATAAAACACTTCTAAAATTACTCAAAATGGCTTAACAAAGTCGTTCACGAGCTCCTGCTAAAGTTAGATTACAAAAGCTTACCTAAAAATGGGAAAAGAAAGTATTTATACTAGGCCGAATTTTCTGGACAAAAATACCCTTGCGGGGGTACTGTTCTGCTTCTCCGAACTTGGCCATTGCGGGCCGCATAAAATTCACCGCGCCGCAGTGGCTACTGTTGTGGCCGCACAAAAAGGGTTGCGGACCGCACTGGTCTCAAGCCTTCAAATTCCAGTTCTCTGAATCTCCTTAGTGCGGTCAGCACAAAATGGTTTTGCGGCCGCACTGATTTAACTTCCAAAATTTCATCTCTCTGAATCTCATTAGTGCGGTTCGCACAAAATGGATTGCGGACCGCACTGGTCTGTTGAATTGTGCTTGGTCTTGTTCTTGGTACTTTTGCATGTTTAACTCCTTTTTGAGCTGGTTTTGACTATTTGTCACCTTTTTGACTAAACCATGCAAACAAGTACAACATGTAAGCCTTTGGGACTATTTTGTATACAATTTTAACCAAAACTTAAGCAAGAAGGAGTGAAAAATAAATTATAATCCCTAGTTATCAACTCCCCCAATTTTAAGCTTTTGCTTGTCCTCAAGCAAACAAAATAAGCCCCACATCTTAAGAGTAAATCCAAGAAAATTAACTGCCCTAAGGTGACCTCTTCTAGCATCAATTGGGACTAACAATCGCTCTCAATTCAAATGAATCATTAACAACATCCGATCTTCTAAACATCATGGATTCAGAGTGACAGAAGAGCATCAAGAGTTGACTCAACCCATCAAAGAAACTCTTTCTACTACTTTGTTCATTGTGGAACCCAAACTCATACTCCTCAACTCTCCCTAAGCAATCCTCACTTTTAGACTGTAGCACTCAGAACGAGGATAATGGAAACACACTCATCTCTCTCAAAGAAAGGTCTCAAGTCCGGCTCTAAGTGCCATAGGCTTGCCCCTTATGTGAGTCACTACTAATGTAAGCTTTATTCAACTCAAGATCATATAGGGCTTTTGTGGAAAGATAGTGAAGGCTTTTGGTTCAAGGTAGGAAAATATTTGGTCAAAGTAGGTTCCATCTTCCCTTAAGCACTTCGTTTGCTTCATTTTGGCATACATTCTCTTGACTCTTTGAGTCATTGAGTTCTTTATGAGGGGTTAGAGAGACACACTGTCACTCTTTCTTGTTCGTTTCAAACCTTTTTCTCCTTTCTAAACATTCCACACCTCTCATCTCTTTTCTTTCATTGATTCCCTTTATTTCTTCTAGATTGTTTATTCTTTTTGACTTTTTGATTTTTTTGTTTCTTTTTCATTGCCTTTCCTTTTCTTCATTTTGTACCTTTTTCACTTTGTTGTATTCCTCGTCTCTGCCCCAAACTTATGCTTTTTCCTTGTGCTAAGGAAATATAGGGTGCCAAGAGAGGGTTAGAACGGGTAAAGGCTTGTATCGTGTCTTTTGAAAGAAAACGGTCTAAGGCTCAAAAGGGTTGACTAGGGATATTATCATTGGCAGGCCATGGAAGTTGTCAAGACATCATTCGGATCAAGGAGAGCCTATAATCACATCTCAAGTCAAACTACACTTAGGATTTCGCCTAGACAAACATTCAGGGCAAGTTCTACACTAATGGCACGGGACTTTGGACTTGCAATTCAAATTCTCACCACACAAGCTATCGGATTGCTAAAGAAATAGAGTTGGGGGCCCATAACGACCTTAGCCAAGATTTGAGCAACACAATGGTCACGAAAAACAACTTGATGATTATCAGCCAACACAAAAGTCTCAAGGTCACAACTTTCACCATCCTATACACAACAATTTGTTTTTGACCATAGGATCAAAGTCAAATGTGTTAGGACCAAGTGAAGCTTTGCTTGAGGCACCCTTACTCACTAGCTACTATTTACACAAAAAGCAAAAAGAAAAACAGACTCAAACCCTTAAGAAGGTTGTCATGCCATCCATCATTGGGAAGAGCCACCCGGTTCACACAAGTTCCACTTTTGGAAAGAACCGTGGCATTAAGAAAATAAAAGGTTTATTGCATGCACAAATTCAAAACAAGAAGCTACTAAAATAAAATAAGAAGCTATGAAAGGAAAAATGCGAAAAATGTAAAATGCGGAAAGTAGAATAAACATATACAAGATGGGGTTTAATCGAATATACATAAGGGGGAATGAATATATACATCAGAAAGTAACTTTATATACAGACCAACGAGAATACGAAAAGTAAACTAGAATTGTAAAATTATGTACATACCAAAAGCTAAAAGAAAGCATAATAAAAAGGAAATAGTATCAAATATATACAATCCTCCAAATAGGGCTACCCCCTCAATTGAAAGCTAGCATTGTCCTCAATGCTAACAAACCCAAAAATAGCTCAAAAACAAAAGGAAGGAGTAAAGAGAAACTCCCTATTGGCCCTCCGTCTGCATAAGATCCTGAGTCTGGGTCCCTGGGTATATGGACTGCTCGGGAACCTGTGATTGGCTCCCGGTAACCTGTGTCTACACTGGGACCTGTATCTCCACTAGGTCTTGGGCCTGTATTGGACCCTGGGGCTGACTAGAGGTACCTCCATGCAGGTCCGCCAACTCAATGACAGCATCAACAGTGCGGGGCATCATCCTCTTTCGCTTAGGTGGCCTCTCTATCTCCTGCTCCGGCTCAGGCTGGGCTGCTGGGTGATGCAATAACAGGTCCAAGGGTAGATGATCCGCCTTCATCTTCTGCACCTCTACCCTCAACTTCTTCACCGACTCCTTGGAAGCACGAGTCTTTTTCAGTCTCTTTGTCTCCTTAGCCAGCTCCTTCAATGCAATACCATGAGAATCAACAACAACCAGGATCAATTTTTGGTTCTCTGGAATTTTCTTCTGGTTGTCCAGAAGATCTTTTAAAGTGTCTTCCACTGACTGTGGGACCTGTGGCTGAGGAGGTGCTGATTGGGATGCCACCGATGTAGAAAGCACAGACAACTTATAAGTAGTTGTCTGCATCCAGTTGTTGATACTGGCAAGTGTCTGGCTCAACCGGTGGCCAGTAAATGGATATGCAGTAGATGTGGGAATGGATGGGGCTGTGGAAGTGATGGTCCTGGAGCAATGTATGGAGTGGTTGAGGCAGGCTGAGTAGGAGCCACTGCTTCCACTGGCTCTTCAGACTGGCCAGTAGAAACAGGTAAAATGGGGCTTTTGGCTTTAACTTCACGTCAAACTTCCTCCCCTCTACCCCTTGATCCTCGAAATGCATAGTTTAGAAATTTGGGAAGGGGTAGGATCTATCACGTTCGTTCACCACCCGTGTAATTACCCTAGACATCACATTCCCGACGTTGATCGGGAACCCATCCATGATCGAGGCCACCAATACAGCTCGTCTGGGAGGAAGAGAGTTTTCGTGAGTGGTGGGGTCTAGCCTGCTACACACAAATGTCTCCCACCCTTTCGCTTCAAAGTTTAGGGTTCTCCTCAGAATTTTCACTCCTGCTTGCAACCAATTTGGGGTGGTACCCGGGATTGCCAAATGCTCTGCCAACCACGGACGGGCATCCTCCCCCAAATTTAACTTCTCCAAGTACAGTGTCTCATCCTCCTCATCAAAGTCAAGGTACTCATTGATTGCTTTCCCATCAAACAACACTGTGAGATTCCGCATCTTAGTCACTTTAGAGCCCTTTTTGACATAAGCAACATTGGTGTAGAACTCCTTGACTAAGTGCTCATTAGCCTCCACCACTTGGCAATTGAAGTAGTCCCAGCTTTTTCTTTCTTTGAACTGCTTCAGCACATTAGGGTTCTGAGGCAGAAGGTCCCTTGTGTTGAATTTTCCCTCCGGTATCAACTTCTTCTCGGGCCACCATTCTCGGAATTTGTGAAAGGCTAGTTCACTCACAAACATGTCCTGCCATGCTTCTGGTTTTCTGGTTCTCTCTACTCCCCCTACTTGGGGCTCACCCCCTTCTTCTTCTTCTGCGGAGTGCTCACCGAATAGTAAAGTTGTAGGTGAGGTAGAATATTCATTGGCACTTCCCGCAGCTGAGCCCTCAAACGAATCAGAAGATCTTTGTGATGATGCTTGGGCAGGAGGGGAGCCCGGAGGCCAAAAAGTGATCGGCGCCCACCTACACCAATAGATAGTAGCAAGGCAAGGGTCAATTCAGCCTTTACCAGAACGGGTCAGGATCGAATCCACAGGGAGTTACTAATGTGGAGTTGAGTTCCTAAGTGATCTAGTAGTGTGTTGTGCTTTTAATTGCACTTCTCATCAAAGGGTTTTGTAATTCCACTATGGTTTTAAACTAATTGAATTTGCTAATTAACTAACTAGTATCTTTTTGAGTGTTTTCTTGATAGATAAAAGGGACTAGGGCTATGACTTTATCCTAGGTGAATACTTAACGGGGTCGAAACACTAAGGCAAAGACGTTATGTTGGGGATTGTGATATAGCCAATGCACAGAATTACCCACTCTATACCTCTCAGTAGCTCAAGTGGCTTTGCCCTAATTTCCTCTCTCGAGACCAATTGGGTGTCAAAATTATGCAAGCAATATAAGCTCAAGTAGGATTTTACTATATCTAGGTTTAACCCGTTAATTGGGACTATCAATATCTTGATTACATCCAAATTTCTTGTTGGACTGATTTTCTAGACTCAAGTTTTCTTTCTCAAGAAGAACCCAAGTCAAATAGACAACAATTAGTGTTTACAACCACTAATTTAACATGAAAACACAAATCAGCACAAATACCAATCACCCATAAATATCTAAGCCTTAAATTAAAGGACCCATCAAATACCCACCCTAGGGTTGAGCCACAACCCTAGCAAATGGGTCTAGCTACTCATGCTAAGAGAAGAAAACAAATAAATTGATGAAGAGTAACCTATATAATTTAATTACAAACTAATATTTGAAGATTCATTGATAAAACACTTCTAAAATTACTCAAAATGGCTTAAAAAGTCGTTCACGAGCTCCTGCTAAAGTTAGATTACAAAAGCTTACCTAAAATGGAAAAAGAAAGTATTTATACTAGGCCGAACTTTTTGGATAAAAATACCCCTGCGGGGGTACTGCGGACCGCACAAAATGGAGTGTGGCCGCGTTGAGGCTCCTAGACTTCGAATCTGCTTCTCTGAACTTGGCCACTGCGAGCCGCATAAAATGCACCGCGGCCGCAGTGGCTAATGTTGCGGCCGCACAAAAAGGGTTGCGGACCGCACTGGTCTCAAGCCTTCAAATTCCAGTTCTCTGAATCTCCTTAGTGCGGTCCGCACAAAATGGTTTTGTGGCCGCACTGATTTAGCTTCCAAAATTGTATCTCTATGAATCTCATTAGTGCGGCCCGCACAAAATGGATTGCGGACCGCACTGGTCTGTTGAACTGTGCTTGGGCTTGTTCTTGGTACTTTTGCATGTTTCACTCCTTTTTTAGCTGGTTTTGACTATTTGTCACCTTTTTGACTAAACCCTGCAAAGAAGTACAACATGTAAGCCTTAGGGACTATTTTGTATACAATTTTAACCAAAACTTAAGCAAGAAGGAGTGAAAAATGAAGTATAATCCCTAGTTATCACGCATCCCCTTTTCATTTCCACTATATATGAACTTATTTGTCGTCATTCATTCAATTATTCTTACTAAATTCCTTATTTCATGTTTTTATTGCTTTTTACTATGGAAACTAACTCTTCTCTTTGTTTTCTTTCTTTCCTGCCTTTACAATTATTAAATACCGCATTTTATCATTCTCATCGTGCAAATACTTGACAACGTGTTATTTTCATTTTGCATAATTACATGCTCAACATCATATTCCACTTGTGCGTAATTAAAACCATAGCAACACTTGATAAGTATCTCCGCTCTTCCTATATAACCCTTCTGAATTTTGGAAAGGCTTATTTGTGGTAAAACTAGTCGATCAGCGGTGCAATCGATGGTTCCGTGCCTTTCCCCATCAAGTTTTCCGCTTGGGGGTACCAGTCTAGAATTCTATAGAAACCTTACTCGGATAATAACTGTACATGGATCATGATCAAACCTATCCTGGGTTAATATGTTGTCCGCATAATAACCTTCTAAGAAAAACCCTGTCCAAATCTCACCGGGATTTCCATAGTCCCAACGGGCAGAACCACGATATGTGCATTATTTGGAGAAGTAAATGCCAATATGCTAATTGTTAATGCGTAAGTAGTCGAATCCGGAGGGGGAAAGGGTCTAACTTTGTTTATTTTGCAGAAAATGAGGCACGAAGTCCCCAGGTTCAGCATGGTCCGATATATAGCACCTTATTGCTAGATTGGTGGGAAAACCTTTCGCCAAGCGACAAAAATCACGTGAAAGGGTTTCTCGGAAACTTACCCTCCTTATTAGACATCCAGCCAAATAACATGTTGATCGAGGCTGCTACCATGTCCTGGGATGAATAAAGGGCTGTATACTTGGCAATATATAAATGACCCCTCTCTTGGAGGAAATAGGAGGCTTCGTTGGATTACCCTGGGACAGTCCCGGTTTGTTAGTACCAAAAAATCGCACTCCCAAGGGGTTTCTGAAAATGATGAGTCTTAGAAAGAATGACCACTTGGCATGCCTAAAGAAGTCCTACATACCCTTTGACTTCTTATATGAACGATATGGACACAGCAAATCTTACCGTATTTTACATGACGAATTCTCCATCACCTCCCTGGGTTGGACTCATCGTAGGGTTTTCGTATTCATCGTCTACTTTCTGGGTATGATAGTGTTTCCAAGCCAAGGGGACAGGATTCACACTAGGTTGGCCATGGTAACCTAATCTTTAATGGAAGGAATCGAGGGGCAAACATATACTGTTGTTCCGATGATTGTAGCGTAAATATACCAGGCTCTGGATCGTTTCAAGAAGGGGTTCAAACATTTTGAGGGTTGTAACTTGCTGCTGCAAATTTGGTTGTTAGAACATCTTCAGAGAGGCCAATATCACCAAGAATTTCCACAGAGACCTTGGAATGATCACATATCTTTCCACCATACGAAAAGGATGACCTTCATCCCAGACAGGTTTGCACAACCAGAGAATGCTACAGAATGGGTACAGTTTTTCAACAATTTGATCGAGGACAAGTTCCATTGGATGTTCGAGTGGTTCCCTACTAGAAAATTCATCATCAGATCCAGGGATGTTACACATTTGGTGTTTATTAGGATAAGGGAAATATATCCCTATGTTCCTAGCAAGGTCATGAGACAAGCTGGTAGAAAACAAGTCATACCGTGAGTCTCCAAAATGGGTCACTACAAAGCATATTTTCAAGACGATGCCATTCCATACAAATGTGAGGCCCAGCATATGTGGCATTTGAAGATCATTGTGGAAAAGGATACCATCGAGCCAGATCAATACCACGCAGGTCATGTGTACTTTTACCCATCATGGTTGGACGATAGCATAGCAGGAATAGTCGAGCCAGGGGTCGGTTAAGGAAACAGGGTCATAGATGAAGTTGTGAAGCACAGGTGAAGTATAAGAGGTTGCGCAAAAGATTCCTCGAGTCCGAGGCCAGGCATTTGGAACATCACAAAATTGACATGGAGTGAATTAACGAATGGAGGAAAATGGCTTCTAAGGTTGGAATATCTGGAGTAGGGTCTAATGGAATTAGAGGGGAAGATGAGGAAAAGAGTCATAGACTGCCAGAATGCAGAAGGTAACGAGGGAGGACACCTACCAAGGGCATATCTGTTGCTGGACATGCGTGACCTGGGGAATCTGATCGACGGAGCCAAGAAGTCCTAGCCTGAAAAGGTCTCTCTAGGACCAAGTAGATTAGGATTATCTGCTTTTAGAATCAATTTTGAATTCGAATGTAATAAGGCAAATGTCATTAGTGACTCATTTATTCATTGTCATTTTTGGTTCGTCTTATTACTACATTAATGAAATAAGGCAATTATCGGCATTAAAATTCTCCAAATCTGCGTGTCGCTAGACTTACCTCGGGCACAACGAGGCTCCCAAATTAGGACGGAAATTTACATTTTCGCAATAAGTGTTTAAATATTGCAAATACTTTTTTTTCCAGAATCCGTACTGACTTGTTTACCTTTTGTTTTTATTTATTTTGATTATTCTCATCCCCAAAGGTTGGTTCGCACATACTGGCATCACCAGCATATCACACCATATCCAGAGGCCCTCCACCTCCTCCTCCTCCTCCTCCTTCAAGTGATCCAAAAAGTAAGGTAAAAGCTAAGATGGATCATATGAGTGGTGTCAGGAAAGACAATGCTACACATGCAGAGAATGTGGAGACTTCAGACAGTTGGAGCACTCCGGCACAAAATTATTTGGTTCTACGATTAGAGCATAAGATACAAGAATTGCAAGGGGAGCTTGAGCAGGTACGCAACTTGGAAAACGTTTCCCTCACCCTAAACGTCCCAGAAATTAACCAACAAAAATGCTCAAAACCCAGTACCTCCTCAAAACACACCAAACCAACGTCCGCAAAATCCTCACGCACCCCACCAATATGCAACACCTCCTCAAAATCCTAATCCTCTACCCATACCGACACCCCCTCAACACCAACATCTCCCGACTCAATACTCGTAAACCACTTACCATACTCCTCAGAATAGCCCCACATCATATCCCCGATCCACAAAATTCAACTAATGATCACCACTACACTCAAACCCCCGGCATCCACCAAAATAATCCCATAGACGTGGAAACCTTACCCGACTCCACTCAACCAACCTCATACACACTAAAATCCACCGAGAAGAACCTGCTCATTAACAATATGGCAGAGGAGATCAAGAATCTCACAAGCCGAGTCCAGGGTTTTGAAGGAGGCAAGGGAATTGAAGGTCTGAATAATGAGGATCTATGTATTTAGCCTGAGGTGGAACTGTCGGAGGGTTACAAACCTCCTAAGTTCGAATTGTTTGATGGAACAGGAGACCCGAAGGTACATTTGAGAACATACTATGACAAGCTTGTGGGGGTTGGGAAGGATGAAAGGATTCGCATGAAGCTGTTCATGAGAAGTCTCACTGGAGACGCCCTATCTTGGTACATAAGTCAAAATCCCAAGAAATGGGTCAATTGGATAATCATGGCATCGGACTTCATGGATATATTTAGGTTCAATAGAGAAAATGCACCAGACATCTTCTACATACAAAACCTCAAAAAGAAACCGACGGAAACTTTCCACGAATATGCTACTTGATGGAGGTCGGATGCTGCAAAGGTCAGGCCAGCATTGGAAGAAGAGAAAATGAACAAATTCTTCGCTAGGGCCTAGGATCCACAATACTGTGAGAGGTTAATAGTCATCGAGAATCAAAAATTCTCTAACATCATCAAACTTGGGTAAAGGATTGAAGAAGGGATCAAGAGCAGAATAGTAACCAATTTTGAGGTGTTGCAGGCTACGAACAAAGCGTTACAATGCATATCAAAGAAGAAAGAGATAGGGGCAGTGATGGTAGCCCAAGGTCCAAAATCTTCACTCACATACCAAACACCTCCGTCCGCATACAAACCTTCACCTCCCAGATATCCTCCACCCGCTACCGCCTACCACATCTATAACACTCAGCCAGCCTATTCATTCACCTCCAGCTCGTCAAAATTATCAAAAACCCATACCCAATTTCAACCGTAGACCACCCAGACAATACACGCCTATTGCTGAACCCATCGACCAACTATATGAAAGACTAAAGGCTGCCGGATATGTCACCTTTATTCCCGTTGTTTCCATGGAAAACTCCTCCCAATGGGTCAACCCGAACAAAATATGTACATACCATTCCGGCATGAAAAGACATACCATTGACGAATGCCGCACTCTGAAAGACAAGATTCAGACACTGATTGATACCAAAGTCATACAAGCAAAGGAAGAAGCACCCAATGTCCACAACAATCCCTTCCCAGACCATAAGGGTGAGGGAGTAAATGTGATAGAAACTGATGAAGAATGGGATCCTGAAGGGTCAATTGGGCTTATTGGGGAAGGTGACGACCCTAAGAAACCTGCAGTCACACTCATTCCTATTGTCGTACAGATACAGCCACTGGTCGAAGTTGAGGTAGCCGCATCAACTCCGTTTGAAATCGAAGTGACAACACATGCAACTACACCTACTCCATTTGAAGTAGAAGTAACCACACCCTTCACTGTGACGGTGGCATGCACACCGCCTTTCAATTCCAACATCGTACCTTGGGATTATGTTGCCGAAGCTAGGATAAAAGGGAAAGCAAAAATGGAAGAGTCTTGTGCTTCTCAAGGGATGACCAGAACTGGAAGAATCTATACACCTGAGAATTTGGGAGGAACAAGTAAGGAAGCTGCTTCCAAACAACCCATCATTGAAACCGGTCCAGATGATCTCTAGAGGAATGTCCAGGCCAGGGAATATTCTGTGGTAGACCATCTAAACAAAACTCCCGCCCAGATATCCATCTTGTCGCTGCTAATAAATTCTCAGGCACATAGGAATGCTTTGATGAAAGTATTGAATGAAGCGTACGTACCCAACAATATCACCAGCGAAGAAATGGCCAACATGGTGGGGCAAGTGTTGGAGATCCACAAGATCACCTTTCACGAAGACGAGTTGCCGCCTGAGGGATTGATCCATAATAGGGCACTGCACATCACATTGCAATGCGAGGATAAGTTCATTGCCAGGGTTTTGATAGACGGAGGGTCCAGCCTCAACATCTGTCCGCTGACAACTCTGAAAAGGTTGGGCAAGGGTTTGCATGAAATACGAGCAGGAACTATGAATGTGAAGGTGTTCGATGGGTCACAAAGAGCCATAATTGGGGGAACCAATTTATGTTTGCATATGGGTCCTACTTGGTTCGATGTTGAATTTCAGGTGCTAGACATATCTGCCTCCTACAATCTGCTGTTAGGACGACCTTGGATACATGCCGCTGGGGCAGTTGCATCCACTTCGCACCAAGCTGTGAAATTTGAATGGAATCATCAAGAGGTAATCATTCATGGGGATGGGAAATACCAACCAAACTTTTCCAGTCGTGGAGAATAGAAGGAAGTTGGACAGAGAAACTTATCACCGCATCGAACGTGTCAATGCAATCGAGAAAGATAAATGGTGGAGAAGCAAAATAGAGATCATACTGGCATGGTGGGGGTATGAACCCAGCAAAGGGATTGGGAAGAAACTCCAAGGAATTACCAAGCCAATACATTTGAAACGTCATGGTACAACGTCATGGTACAACTCAGGTCGATACAATATAGGGATACGAAGAAAAGGAAACTTTGGTTGGGCTAAGGAACCTGTTCTTAGAAGACAAAGATATGGGTTGCAATGTGATAGTTGAGGAGGAGGAGGAAGAAGGCCTTGTCATTTAGACGGTGGAGAGGGGGCATTTCTCATAAACTGGACTGCCACACCATCCAAGGACAGACGAGTCCCGGGGTAGAATGGCTACTAATGTTATTTGAAAAACAAGTCTTTTGAACATTTTGCTTTAAAAACACTTTCTTTCAGTATTTTGTTTTGGAAAACATTGTTTGAAGTCATCTAAACGATACTCTGTTTAACGTTTCAGCATTTATCAATAATTTGATGTTTTATTATCGTTATCTTTCATATTTTTCTTCTACAACATTAATATTACTTACCTTGATGAACCAACGACTGTGATATGTAATGAGACAATGCAACATAAGGATAGTGACTCGGAAGAAATAGAAGAAGAAGATGTGATACCTGAAGAGATCGTCATAGAAGTTGAGAACTTTGAGAATAAACCCAAGTCCAACCTAGACGAGACCGAGGTAGTCAATTTGGGAGATTCTGAAACCATCAAAGAAACTTGAATAAGCATCCACTTGTCACCGTTAGAGGAGGAAGAATACACTCGCTTCCTGAAAGAGTATGAGGATATTTTTGCATGGTCGTATGATGACAGGACCGGTTTAAGCACATCCCATAGTGGCTCATAAATTGTCTACCAATCTAATGTGTCCTTCAGTAAAACAGAAACTCAGAAAATTCAAACCAGACATGAGCCTAAAAATCGAGGAAGAAGTCACTAAGCAGATCAAATCCAAAGTCCTCAAGGTAGTTGAATATCCAACCTGGTTAGCCAACATTCCGGTTCCGAATAAAGACGGGAAAGTCAGGATGTGTGTCAACTATCGGGACTTAAACATAGCAAGTCCTAAGGATGATTTCCCACTGCCAAATATACACATATTGATTGATAACTGCGCCAAGCATGAGCTCTAGTCCTTTGTGGATTGCTTCGCGGGTTATCATCAAATCTGGATAGACGAAGAAGACGTAGAAAAGACAACCTTTATTACACCATGGGGAGTGTATTGCTTCAAAATGATGCCATTCAGTCTGAAGAATGTTGGGTCCACCTACATGAGGGCCATGATGACCATCTTTCATGACATGATACACAAGGAGATATTGGTATATGTTGACGATGTCATCATTAAATCCAAGAAAGCCAAAGATCACATAGCGAAATTGCGAAAATTCTTTGACCAGCTATGAAAGTACAATTTGAAGCTGAACCCCGCAAAATGTGCATTCGAGGTTCCTACTGGAAAATTGTTGGGATTCATCGTCAGCCGTCGAGGAATCGAGTTGGACCCGTCAAAGTTTAAAACTATCCAAGAATTACCACCACCAAAGAACAAGAAAGACGTTATGGGTTTCTTGGGACACCTCAATTACACCAGCCGCTTCATAGCACGATCCACGGTGATATGTGAACCAATTTTCAAATGCTGAAGAAGGATGCCCCAACCAGCTGGACTGAGGATTGTCAGAAAGCTTTCGACAAAATCAAAGAACACTTGTCCACACCAGAGCCTGGTAGACCATTGCCTGGTAGACCATTGCTACTCTACCTCTCTATATTAGATGGGGCTTTCGGTCGTGTTTTGGGACAACATGACGAGACGGAAAGAAAGGAGCAAGCCATATATAACCTGAGTAAGAAGTTCACACCTTATGAAGCACGATACTCTCTGCTGGAACGTACCTACTGTGCTCTGACATGGATAGCTCAGAAATTGAGGCACTACTTCTGTTCCTATACCACATACCTTATATCAAGGATGGATCCCTTGAAGTACATCTTTCATAAACCTATGCCTACAAGGAAGCTGGCCAAGTGGCAAATATTGTTGAGTGAGTTCGATATCATCAATGTAACTCAGAAGGCAGTCAAAGGACAAACATTGGCATATCATCTTGCCGAAAATCCCGTAGGAGGAGAATACGAACCACTAAAAACGTATTTTGCTGACGAAGAGGTGACATTCGTAGGAGAAGACATTGCTTGAAGCCTACGACGGTTGGAGAATGTTTTTCGACAGAGCTACAAATTTCATGGGAGTTGGTATCGGAGCCGTCTTGGTATCGGAAATCGGTCAGCACTACCCGGTGTCCGAAAAACTCATATTTTTGTGCACCAACAATATGGCGGAATATGAAGCCTACATATTGGTAATTAATACCTGCTGGTGCATCAAGTATAAGGATAATGGGCTACAAAAACACCAAGATACTACCATATATACATCACGTAAAAGAGATGATGAAGAGGTTCACAAAGATAGAGTTTCAGCATGTCCCCAGAATCCAGAATGAATTCGCAGACGCATTGGCCACCCTGTCGTCCATGATACAACATCTAGACAAGAATTTCATTGATCCTTTCCAGTAAGAATCCATAATCAACCAGCATACTGTGCTCATGTTGAAGAAGAACCGGATGGAAATTCATGCTTCCACGGTATCAAGGAATATTTGGAAAAAAAGAGAATACCCAGAACTTGCAAACCATACTCAGAAAAGTACACTTCGGAGGTTGTTCAATCATTTCTTCCAAAGCGGAGGAATTTTGTATAGAAGAACTCCTGATCTAGGACTATTACGGTGTGTTAACGCCAAAGAGGCTTCCAAATTGCTCGAATAAATACATGTCGGAACTTGCGGCCCACATATGAACGGTTTCATCCTTGCCAAGAAGATACTCAGGGCCGGATACTTTTGGATGAATATGGAAATAGATTGCATCTGCTATGTTCAGAAGTGCCACCAATGCCAGATACATGCAGATATGATACGGGTGCCACCAAACGAACTCAATGCAACAAGTGCACCTTGGTCTTTTGTTGCTTGGCCAATCAAACCCACTGCTTCAAACGTGCAAGAGTTCATTTTAATGGACATCGATTACTTCACTAAATGGGTTGAAGTTGCGTCCTACAAAGTTCTAACCAAGAAAGTCATCGCAGATTTTGTCAGGGATCGTATTGTTTGTCGATTCAGGGTTCCTGAGTCCATCATCACTGATAATGCCGCCAATCTCAACAGTGACCTGATGAAAGCCATGTGTGAAACTTTCAAAATCAAGCACAAGAATTCCACAACATACAGGCCTCAAATGAATGGAGTCGTGGAGGCCCCTACCAAGAACATTAAGAAGATACTGAGAAAAATGGTAGAAATTCACAAGCAATGGCATGAGAAGATACCATTTGCCTTACTGGGATACCGTACCACAGTCCGCACATTAACTGGGGCAACTCTTTATTTGGTGGTCTACGATACTGAAGTCATGTCACGACCCGAAATCCCACCCTTCAGGCCGTGACTGCGTCTAACATTGAACCCGCTAGACAAGCCAACGTGCACGAGTAATCCTAAAAATTTCAACCCAAGTTAACAATAGTAGAGTTAATACCTTTCAAAACTGAACAGAATAACAAAACACCTTAAAATCCTTAACAGTGGAAACGTAATAGAAATTCAAGAGAAATGCAAAGGAACATAGTGAATTACATAACGTCGCATACCCAAAACCGGGGTGTCACAACTCACGAACTATCTAGCAGAGTGCTAAATACAGAGTCTGAAAAGAAATACATAATTGTCTTTGGAGCTACAGAAGAAATAAGAGAATAGGAGAACTAATGAACATAAGAGACTCCAAGGTCCACGAACGCCACCAGTATACCTTGAAGCTCTAGGTGGACTGAAGGTGTTCCCTCAATTCGATCCACTGGGTCCGGATGCGGGGTCTGCATAATATTAAGAAGTGCAGTGTAGCATCAGTACAACCGACCCCATGTACTGAGTAAGGGCCGAGCCTAACCTCGGCCGAAGTAGTGACGAGGCTAGACTTGACCACAACGTTAACCTGGCCTATTTTACAACTCAAAGCATGGAAAAACAAGGCAAAAGATAGGTAGACAAGTATGAGATACGGGAGCAGTAAAGGGGAACAAGTGAAATGAAGCAGTTAAATTGACATATAGAAGTAAACAAGGGAGACAATTTAACATAATAGCTAACAAAACAAGTATAAATACCAGAAATGTAATAAATGGCACGGCATCACCCTTCGTGCTTTTACTCTCTTCCTCACAATGCGATGTATAATATGAATAGTATAAATCATGGCAAGGCATCACCCTTCGTGCTTTACACTCTTCCTCACCATGCAATGCNGAATCATGGCACGGCATCACCCTTCGTGCTTTACACTCTTCCTCACTATGCAATGTAATCAAATATCATGGCACGACATCACCCTTCGTGCTTACACTCTTCCTCGCCAAACAATGACAGACATAATGGAAAGGAGTACAACACAGTGGAAATACATTTCAATATCACCCGGCAAGGGGAAAGCATCAATCAATATCACAATAATTCCCCGGCAAGGGTCTCAGCTATAACCAATCAATTCAAATATATCCTTAACAGTTGGATTTTCAATCAAACCAATACATCATAGGTTCATCAACCAAGATTTCCAACAATAACGGCTTCCAAGTAGAGACAAGTTCATAATATAACGAACATGGAAGTAATAACAAGATTTTTATCAAAATCAGACTCACGGGCATGCTTGACACACAATGCATAGGTACTCATCACCTTACCTATGCATTGAACATGATAAACACTTAGCACATAACACACAATACATATTCCCTCACCAAAGTTAGGCAAGACACTTACCTCGGGTCCAAAATATAGCAATCAACCTTCTAACGCCACCTTTCCTATTGAATTCAACTCCGAAACGATAATATCTAATCATAATCAATTTAATAATATTAATATTAACTCATTACTACAATCCCATAGCCTAATTACCCATTTCCAAGCATTCTTCCAAAAATACTAAAATTCGACCCCAGGCCCGCTTGGTCCAAACACAAGGCTCGGACCAAAACCCAATTGCCCATACCCCCACGAGTGAGAATATATAATTTGTTTTGAAATCCGACCCCAAATTGGGGTTGAATTGCCCAAAATTCCCAAAAACCTAACTCTACCCAAAACCCCTAATTTCTACTTTGATTTTAGGATTTTAGGCCTAGATTCTAGTGTGAAATCTTGTAAAAAGAAGTTAAGGAGTGAAGAAAATGAGTTAGAAATCACTTACAAATATTTTGGAGAAGAATGAGTGTTTTAAATATTGCCTCTTATGTTTTTAGGGCTTTGAAATATGAAGTAACTAAAATTCCCGACTATTTATACCCATTTCTGGTACCCCACCGCGGTCCGCGAAAAATTGACCATGACCGCGAAGACAAAAATCAAGAAAAGCTGAAGAAAACCAAAGAAAATGACTGTTGGGACATGCTTTAGTATTTTGGCAATACCTTTCTCTACAGATGTCCAAATTACGATTTCTTTATCTTTCTAGAAACTCGACACGAAGGGCTACAACTATCATTTTTGAATCATCTCAAAATTCCTTGTAGATCAAAAGATATAAGCCTCCGAAGTTGGCCAATTTTCCAGCCCCTCCACCGCGGTCCGCGAAAAAATGACGGCGGCCGCAAAGCCCTTTTCGCGGTCCGCGAAAATAGGACCGCGGACAGCGGTGGCAAGTTCAGGGGTTGAGTTCAGTGGCCTCCAACAGCTATATTTTAAGCCTAAAAATATCCCGGGACCTGCCCGAAACTCACCCGAGCCCTCGGAACCTCAAACCCAATGCACACACGACTTCAAAATCATCCTACAGACTTATTCGAGTAATGAAACCTCCAAAATAATATCAAACAATGAATTAAACTCCACAACCTATAGAATTTTCTCAAACTTCATAAACTATCAAATTTTCTATTTTTGATCCGAAACACGTCGTTTCAAGTCCGTTTTACACCAAATTTCACAGATAACTCACGTAACATATAATAAACCTGTTCCGGGCTCCGAAACCATAATACGGGCCCGATAACACGGTTTTTAAATCAATTATTATTTTCAAAAACCTTTATTATTTTCAAAAAATAATTTTCTTTAAAAATTCATTTCTCGAGCTTGGGACCTCGGAATTCGATTCCGGGCATACGCCCAAGTCCCATATTTTCCTACGGATCCTCCGGGACCGTCAAATCATGGGTTCGTGTCCGTTTACCAAAAATATTGACCAAAGTCAACTTTAATCAATTAATTATATAATTTTAACTTTTCATCAAGTTTTCACATAAAAGCTTCCCGACTACACGCTCGGGTTGCGCAGGCATATCGAGGTAAGATTAACGAAGGCTTTCGGGGGCCTCGGGACACAGATTTAGCTAAATTAACATAGAAGGACCTTGTGGGTCATCACAAGTTGTCATCCCCCCCGAGGTAGAAATTCCTTCTTTGAGGATCATACAAGAAACTGAAATCAGTGATACAGAATGGATAAGGAGCCACTATGAGCAATTATCCCTCACAGATGGAAAAAGGATGAATGCAGTGTGTCATGGTCAGCTTTATCATAATAGAATGTCCAGATCTTTCAACAAAAGGGTCAAACCAAGACAGTTCACACCAGGGCAGCTGGTGTTAAAAAGGATCTTTCCACATCAAGATGAAGCCAAAGGGAAATTTTCACCCAACTGGAAAGGTCCTTACATGGTTCACAGAGTATTGACAGGAGGAGCACTCATACTCGCGGAAATGGATGGAGAAATATGGCCAAAGCCTATCAATTAAGATTCATTCAAAGGATACTATGTGTAAACTATTTATGTTTCTTCATATGATGTAATTGAACTACGCTTGACCTGATTCCCGTTTAAGAGGGGATACATAGGCAGCATTGTGGGTTTGGTCACAATTCAATATTTTTTTTATTTTCCCCCATAATCAGAAACTGGGGCAGAATTTTGAGGAGGGTCCTCAAAATTCCGAAGCAAGTTCAGCCAACAGCGTTACATACAGGATAGTCAGAAGGTCATTTAGATAACTGGGGCAGAATTTTGAGGAGGACCCTCAAAATTCTATGGCAAGGAGGTCTCAATGTCTCTAATAATATTATTGTCTTTGAAAACCATACACGCATACTTTTTGAAAAGAAACTTTATTTTTTAGCCAAGTGATACCCATGGTGACTTGAACAGGATCCTCGGGCAGAGTGGAGCAAAGCAAACAGAAAAAGGCACGAACCAACCTCCCCCACAAAACTCACAAATTTTCTTTGGACGCTGGAATATGTCATCTCCATAAGAATCGTCACAACAACAGAATTGCCATGCATAAACATATTGCCAGCTAAGAATACTCCACTCTTACTCTTACATTTGCATGAGGCTAAGCCCTGCCTCCCCATTTGCATAAGGCTAAGAGTTGCCTTCTCTCTGCATGAGACTAAACCATGTCTCAACTCTTGCATGAGGCTAAGCCCTGTCTCAATTCTTGCATGAGGCTAAGCCTTTCCTCCCTATTTGCATAAGGCTAAGCATTGCCTTTGCATGAGACTAAGCCCTGTCTCAATTCTTGCATGAGGCTAAGCCATGCCTCCCTATTTGCATAAGGCTAAGCACTGCCTTCTCTCTGCATGAGGCTAAGCCCTGCCTCCCTATTTGCATAAGGCTAAGCACTTCCTTCTCTCTACATGAGGCTAAGAGTTGCCTCCCTATTTGCATAAGGCTAACATTTCCTTCTCTCTTCATAAGGCTAAGCCATGCCTCCCTATTTGCATAAGGCTAAGCACTGCCTTCTCTCTCCATGAGACTAAACCATGTCTCAATTCTTGCATGAGCCCTGCCTCTCTATTTGCATAAGGCTAAGCACTGTCTTTGCATGAGACTAAGCCCTGTCTCAATTCTTGCATTAGGATAAGACCTGCCTCCCTATTTGCATAAGGCTAAGCATGACCTTAGCATGAGATTAAGCCCTGTCTCAATTCTTGCATGAGTCTAAGACTTGCCTCCCCATTTGCATAAGGCTAAGCACTGCCTTCTTTTTGCATGAGACTAAGTCCCGTCTCAATTCTTGCATGAGGCTAAGCTTTGCCTCTCTATTTGCATAAGGCTAAGCATTGCCTTCTCTTTGCATGAGACTAAGACCTGTCTCAATTCTTGCATGAGGCTAAGCCCTGCGTCTCTATTTTCATAAGGCCAGGCATTGCCTTCTCATTGCATGAGACTAAGCATTGTCTCCCTTTGCATAAATGTTGCTCTATTCTAAATCTTGTATTATCCTCTTCTCTCGGGGCTAAGCTCGACCCAAACTCTACACAAGACTAAGATTTGTCTTGTTATTACCTCTAGCACCATATCTATGCACCTCATGGGCTGATATATAGCCAATTTGTCTGAAGGCGTCATAGTCTGCAAGCATCATCCTCATAGCCAGAAGACACCATGCCATGGCCCGAGGATCTCTCAATCTTGCACATCATTATTCAAAGTCATCATGGTTCGTAGGCACCATCTTCATGGCCTGAGAACATCATTTCATGGCCTGTGAATCCCTTACCATACAATTCATGGCCCGGGACATCATGGTCTAAGGACATCATCCTCACCGTCCAAAGACAATCTTCATGGTCCAAAGGGAATTTGCATCATGTATAAGTTTACGAAATAATCTATACGTACTTGCATGCAGTCGTATTTTGAGTTTGCAGGTAGTCTCAAGAGCAACCGTTCTCCTAACAGGAGCAATCTTCGCTTCGGTTTCCATTCAACGTTCATATCCTTCAAGTTATTTCAAACATAACTGATCATCGACTGTTACCTGTTCCCATCTGATAACCATCCTAGTATCTATAACCATATCCAGAGACATCCTTACACAATCTCAATATTGTCAAGGACCCAAAATATCTTGTCAGTTCTTACAACAACTCCATTGGATTATTCCACTGTTGAATCCAGAACTACACACAGCCTGATTCCTGTAAAACTAGGGATATGTAGGAAGCTCAGAAGCCATAATGTGGCCTATAACTTTCCAATCACTCCATTCGGTCAAAATCGATCATCATTTCTTTACCCGACAACTCTTTCATCCTTCTCGGGTAAAGAGGGGCATTTGTTGATACGATTCATACTTTTGAATCAACCTTGATTCATGATCAACGATTCTCTTAGGGCAGTCGTCGAATCTGATGGGATAAACGGACTCAAAAAGGGTTTCGAGTTGGTCATACTGGACTCTGATTTTTGACAAGTACTTATTGTGGACGTCGGCCCAAGTTACCAGCGGGCATTCTACCAAGTTATGTTTCAGCTGTTGCGAAGCCAAGGAGCTTCGGGGGTTGAGTCCCTGAGTAAGTGCATGAACGGCCCAATCGTCTGCAATTGAAGGTAGGTCCATTTGTTCCATTTGATACCTCGACACGAACTCCCTGAGCATCTCGTTGTCCCTTTGCTTAACCTTGAAAAGGTCCAAATTTTTGGTCTCGGACTTGATGGCCCCGGCATGAGCCTTCACAAAAGCATATGTGAGCATAGCGAAAGAATCAATGAAATTTGGGGGCAAGTTGTGGTACCATATTATTGCTCCTTTTGACAGAGTTTCCCTAATCTTCTTTAATAACACTGACTCGATTTCGTCATCCTCCAAGTCGTCGCCTTTGATGGCGCATGTTTAGGAGGTCACATGCTCATTTATATCCGTGGTTCCATTATATTTTGGAATATCGGGCGTACAAAACCTTTTCGGGATTGGTCTCAATGTAGGGCTTGGAGGGAAAGGCTTTTGGACAAATTTCTTGAAGTCCGGGACCTTCAATATTGGAGGCGCTCCTGAGATTTGATCAACACAGGAATTATATGTCTCTACCTTTTGTCGTTTGCCTCGATTTTCTTTTCACCGGATTCCACACGTTCCGTTAATGCCTCTAACATTTTCATCACTTCAGGGTTGAGACCGGACTCAGCTTCGCCTGGCCTTTCAGTGATCTACTCATTTTCTTCGGGTGTTTTCCCTGGTGGTTCGGGATCAACACTGTTGACGGCGCATCTTTGGTTTTGCAGTTGCGCTATCGCCGCCTGCTGAGCCTGCAACATTTCAGTATAAGTGAACTAGATAAAACGGAATCTTAAAGATCAATCGTACATTTTAAATATACATATATACTTTCAAAAGAGTGCATATGCATCATCATTTTATTCATAAACACATACAAGTATTTTTCCTTAAAAAATTCACAATTTTAAAGATTTTTAAATCAATTTATTTCCATATTTTACTAAATAAATAATCATTAATTACATCACAAAAAACTTTTATGATGATTTTATCATCTAACTTTATAATTTATATCCATATTAAGCTTTAAATATTTTTTGGTGCATTTATTATAATTACATTTGCATTTTTAGGCCAAAATTACATATTTTGCAGTAATAGCTCATATATACTTATGATTATTTTATTTATGCAAAAACTAATTTTTTATGATTTTATAGTAATAAATAATTGGTGTTAACCATTTTTATGCACAAATAATATTTTCACTATTTTATTTATCATTTTTAACAAATTATTTTATTAATTAAATTGGGTATTTAACTAGTAGCCCCTAAATTCCCTTATTTTCGGACCTAGGCTACCCAAACCATCCCAATACCCAAATTTCATTATCCCAATACCCTAGCCCAAACCAAATAAAACATGTCTACCTAACCCGGTCGTGACCCGCCTAAATAAACCTGACCCAACACCATTTTAACTGTGGTCGTTGATCTCTGAGATCAACGGCCCATATCTAATCCCCCCTCTTAACTAACCCAAACCCCAACCCTAATTCCATTTCCACCCGTCCGCCGCCCTAATATCCTCTCATCTCTCTCACCCTATGAACCCTAATCCGTCGTCACCCAAAACCCCCCTCCTAATCCCCCTTCTAATGGGATTGCCCTCTTATTTCTTGACCATACTAGCACCTCCTTGCTATTGGTCGGTACGTTATCATGTTACTTAGTACTTTCCTACACATGGAAAGTACTATCTCTCCGATTCTGTCCGATTCTGGTACTTGGACTATATTCTGTTTGATTTTGTATTATACGAGCCCAATATTTTTCAAAGTTGATTTTGCATGTGTTTCTTTCCTTGTTTGTTGTTTATTTTACTATTTTTTTGCCCGATTCCTCTCTTCTGTCAATATTTTCTCTGGCCCTAATTTAGGTTTTTCATATCTCTTTAGATTGGACCTAAAATTAGTTTGATTCTTTGATTTAGATGTTATTTATGTCTAAATTCGTTCTATGCTGTCATTTTGTATATATTCGGTTAATATTTATTTTCCTAAAAACTAGGGTTTACCTTATTTTCTTCTAAACTGATTATCTACTGATTCTGTGTGTATGGTTTCCTAGTTTGTGTTTGATTTTACGATTTTTTTTCTTGTTTACCCGATTCAATCTATGCTACTATATAAACCCCTCCCCTTTTTCCCTTTAAGACAAACTCGAATCACTGTAATATTACTAAAAACATAGGGTTTTGGCTCTATATTCTCTTGGCTATCTCATTTTACTTCTGGTCTTGGCGGGCTAAATGTCAAGGCCAAATATTCTAGGCTCTCAACTATTGTGGTGTTATTCTTGTTTTCTTGCTTAACTGGTGAGTGACTACTCTTTTGCATTTTATTTCTATGCACTTATGACTTGAGTTTACGATCCAACATGTTTAAAAGTTCATTTTGAGCATGATTCTGCCAATTTCATATTTATATGATTTTCTTTAGTCCTATAATTGATACTATTAGTTCTGAGACTTGTTATTTTGAATAATATGAATCCTCTTAGGGATTAGCTTAATGTCTTCTAATTTGTTTTCTGTATGATGTCGTGTTAGTTCTGAATTTGCCCTGAATTTAGCAATCTTTAAGGTAATGCTAGGATTTTTATCAGTTCACCTATCCTGAATCTTTACAAAGTTTGTATTGTTATTAAACCATTTTTCTGTCACTCATGTGCCCTGATAACTTATCTTTTAGTATGTCTAGCATGCATTTGGATCCCATTGGATTATCTGACTTTTTCCTTAATATCATGCCTAAATATTGTTTGTGATCGAACGAAGTTGTCCTTAATGTTAGCATGTACACTTATCCTAATTAGGCAATTCAGGCTTTAACTTAGTAAGTACTATGCACCTGAGCATGAATAACTTTGCAAATCCTGCCAATTTGTCTTCTTAATGCAATTCTGCCTATATATTCAAACCTTGTTGTCTACTATTCTATGTTTTAAACTCTGTTATGATGGTTTTTCGAAAAATCAAACCTGTTTTAAAATCTATCCTTTAAACCATTGCCTTCTTTATGTGTTGCTTATGCTATCTTAAACCCCTATTCTTAAGCCCTTTAGGTTCTATTCTTAACCTCCCTAGTGTGAGCACTGCTCGGGGTCCATGTGAGACCCTTGTGAACTCTGACACATTGGGGTTTGGTTTCTAATCTTCTTTGAATTATTTCTGAGCATTTGTTCTCTAGTGTGAGCATTGCCTTGGGTTCTTGAAGCCCTTGGGAACTTTGACACACTAGAGATCTGGGTTCTGTGTGCTATGGGTGAATCATTCACCACTGATTGTTTTGTACCTGTAAAAATGAGCCTTGGAGCTGATATAGGTTGAAGGCCTAGGTTGCCCAGGTGTATTTGGGCCTGTTGTAGGCTCCCTATAGTTTATTTTATTATGTAATTCATTCATTAACATGGTCTGCAATAATTTTGTAACAAATAATTTTGGGGTGTTTTGGTACAATCGGGAAGGGTTTCTTATTTTTATTTGAAAAATCTGGTAGAAATCCTGCATATAGGGTCTTCCTTTGTGATGTTGGTTCTGCTTATAAGTTTTATATCATGTTTGTTGAAATTCTATAAGTTCTATATTGTGTTTACATACTAGAAATCCTGCCTATAGGATTAACACTATGATCTGTTTGAAATCCTTCCTTTAGGTGTGTCAATTTGTCCAATAAACGTGTGTTAGAAATCATGCCTATAGGAGCAATATTTGGCTTAGTTGTTTTCTGGCTCAATGTGTATAAATTCCTGCTCATATATTGCTTAATTCTAAAAATCATGCCTAAAGGATTAAAATTAGTTCAATTTAGAAATCATACCTATAGGATTAATATTAGTTCAATTCTAGAAATCATGCCTACATGATTAATAATAATTCTGGACTTATGCTTGTGATTTGCTATTATTCATTATCGTATGAAACGCCCAGATAATGCACTGAGTTAAAATCAGTAGCAAAATATACATGTAGGTCCTAACACTCGCATTAAGAAACTGATTCTACATACTACTGCTTGCATGTTCAACATCACATAGATATCCTGCCTATAGGACTCTACGATTATTAAAACCTATTAATTAGTTGCATGCATTTGTTGTTTATGTATGGAGGTTAATTTGAGCCCATATATGTCCTTATTTGAAAAGTCCTAACTGTTTTACTTGTTGCCTAGTATTTTCACAATTTTTTTAGCAGCTTAGGCCTAGTCTAAAACCATCCTAAATAGAGGTCCCAATGCCTCCAGGACCTTAGGTAAGGAACGGGTAGTGCAAGCATAGGGCGCGAGTTAGAATCAACTAGAGCGCTTTAGGTAAAAACTCAAAGATAGTAATAGGGTAGCAGGAGATGATAGTCTGTACCCGCTGAATAATATGAGTAACACCCCCGTCTTAGGGGAGTTACGAAGTATTATTTATGTTGCACGGGGTGATCCTATAGGCTAAAAAATTTAGGACCCCCCATCCCCACTAAATAGTTTCTTCGCTTTCTTAGACTAATTCGCATAATTTAAGTTTGGCCGGGACCCACGGTTGTTGACCTCGAGGGGTGCCTAACACCTTCCCCTCAAGGTAATTTGATCCCTTACCCGATCTCTGGTGATGCTAACTGGTATAATCTGAGTTATTTGCTATAGGTGCCCTAACGCACCTTAATCCGTTAGGTGGCGACTCTAACAACCAATTTCTTTTCCCTACTCTCTCAAAAGGAGTTGTCAAAATGTCGAAACCCGATTTCGCGAGAAAAAGGGGGCGCGATAACGTTCCTTAGTGGGTAAGAGGTTACTACACATATGGGGAGGCATTGAAAGTACGGTTTTAACTTTCTGTAGGCGCTTAGTAAAGCGAGCGTCACTTTATCTAGGTAAGTATACCTTGTTTCGGTCTCACCTAGAGTTCTACTAACATAGTAAATAGGAAACTGCACACCTTCCTCTTCCCAGACTAGGACTCCACTTACCGCCACCTCGGATACCGCCAAGTAAAGGTACAACTGCTCATCCACCTTCGGAGTATGGAACATGGGTGGACTCGAAAGGTACCGTTTGAGTTCGTCCAAAGCTTGTGACAGTCCGGTGTCCAAGAAAAGTTATTTTTCTTCTTCAATAATGAGAAAAACCGATGGCTTTTCTCTAAGGACCTCAACCGGCCTAAGGACGTTATACATCTGGTTAGCCTCTCAACGGCCTTGACACTATCCATCACGGGGATGTCTTCTATAACTTTGATTTTATTAGGATTGATATCGATCCCCCGGTTGGACAACATGAACCCGAGTAATTTTTTGGATCAGACTCCGAATGCGCATTTTTTCCATGTTCAGCTTCATATTGTATCTCCTCAATATGTCAAAGGTTTCCTATAAATGTTTCTGATGGTCCTCTGTTAACAGGTCATCAATATAAACCTTCATTATTTTTCTATTTGTTTTTCGAACATCCGATTTACTAGGCGTTAATAAGTGGCTCCAGCATTTGTTTACCCCGAACGACATTACGTTATAACAATAGATGCCGAATTTAGTGATTAAAAAAGTCTTTTCTTGATTGCACGGGTTCATAAGGATTTGGTTGTAGCCGGAATAGATATCGAGAAAGCAGAGTATCTCGTGCCAGGCCGTCGCATCGATCATACGGCTGATGTTAGGCAAAGGAAAAGAGTCCTTATGGAAAGCCTTGTTCAAGTCTTTGTAATCTACGCACATTCTTAATTTATTTCTTTTTTAGGCACAATCACTACATTAGCTAACAAGTCCAGGTATTTAACTTCCTGAATGGAACATATTTTAAGGAGTTTAGATAACTCGTCTTTGATAAATGCATGTTTGACTTCGGACTGAGGCCTCATCTTCTGTTTAACCGGATGGTACTTCAGATCCAAACTCAACTTATGAGTGGTTATCTCTAGAGGGATACCTATCATATCAATATGGGACCAAGCGAAACAATCTATGTTAGCTATAAGGAATTCAATGAGTTTTTTCCTCAGCTTGGGAGTAACCATGTGCCCAGGTAGACATTCCAATCGGGCAAGTGTTCGATCAATATGACTTGCCCCAGCTCCTCAACCGTTGATTTGGTGGCGTAGGAATCATCAGGGGAGAAGAACGACCCAGGGACTCCATAATCATCATCCTCACCTGCTACCCGCTCCTCTCGTTCGGTCAGGGCCGGTATCGGTGATTGCTATTTAGTTTCTTCCTATCTAGTCGGCTCCGTATTCTTTGATGTCGAGAGCATGGGTACTGGGATCACATTGTCGGCTGCAAACATTTCTTTTGTGGTTGGCTGCTCTTCGTAAACCATCTTGATTCCCCCCCACCCCCCCCCCGGTATTGGGAATTTTAGTGCCTGGACTAATGTCGAGGGTACAACCCTCATGTTGTGAACCCAAGGCCTTCCGAATAAGGCGTTATACCTCATGTCCCCTTCGATCACATAGAATTTGGTATCCTAAATCGTCTCAACGGTATTTACTGGAAAAGTTATTTCTCATTTAGTAGTTTTGCATGCCCTGTTAAATCCGTTCAACACACGGACCGCCTGCACTATGTGATCTTGTAGCCCCAACTGTTCTACGACTCTTATTCTGACGATGTTGGCCGAGCTGTCCGGATTAATCAACACACGCTTGACTCCGAATTTGTTTATAAATACGGATAATATCATTATGAGGCTGCACGATGCCCTCGGCATCCTTGTCGATGAATGAAATGGCTCCCTCAAGGATATAATCTCAGGTGCACTTCTCTCTCGTGATGGATACTTTTGTGCGCTTTATCATGGGCCCTTGAGGGACATCGACCCCTCCATGATCATGTTGATGACTTGTAGAAGTTCTTCTTGGTTAGTCTGTTTGTTGGAGTCCCTATTCCCGGAAGTAATTATTGGCTCGATCACTCAGGAATTCCCGGAGATGCCCATTATTAGACAATCGTGCAACTTCTTCCCTTAATTGTCGGCAATCCTCGGTTTGTGGCCATGAGTGTCATGATACTTACACATCAGGTTAGGTTCTCTCTAGGTATGGTCGGATTGCAATAGTCGGAGCTACTTGGTCTCCTTGAGGAGTCCAATGGCCGACACGATGTTTGATGCCTCAACGTTGAAGTTATACTCCGACAATATTGGAGCTTCCCCCCTCCCCCCGAGAGGTCTATCGAAACCACTTTTGCTTATCGGACCTCGATTATTGGGCCCTCGATCGCTTATTTTTTGGTTTCTTGTAGAGTTGCGCCCGAACCTGTTCCCCCTTCGATCTGCATTGTATGCTTGATATCGATCTCGATCAGCCTTGATTCATGATCAACGATTCTCTTAGGGCGGTCGTCGAATCTGATGGGATAAACGGACTCAAAAAGGGTTTCGAGTGGTTCATACTGGAATCTGATTTTTGACAAGTACTTATTGTGGACGTCGGCCCAAGTTACCAGCGGGCATTCTACCAAGTTATGTTTCAGCTGTTGCGAAGCCAAGGAGCTTCGGGGGCTGAGTCCTTGAGTAAGTGCCTGAACGACCCAATCATCCGCAATTGAAGGTAGGTCCATATGTTCCATTTGATACCTCGACACGAACTCCCTGAGCATCTCGTTGTCCCTTTGCTTAACCTTGAAAAGGTCCAAATTTTTGGTCTCGGCCTTGATGGCCCCGGCATGAGCCTTCACTAAAGCATATGTGAGCATAGCTAAAGAATCAATGAAATTTGGGGGAAAGTTGTGGTACCATATTATTTCTCATTTTGACAGAGTTTCCCTAATCTTCTTTAATAACACTGACTCGATTTCGTCATCCTCCAAGTCGTCGCCTTTGATGGCGCATGTTTAGGAGGTCACATGCTCATTTATATTCGTGGTTCCATTACATTTTGGAATATCGGCCGTACAAAACCTTTTTGCGATTTGTCTCAATGTAGGGCTTGGAGGGAAAGGCTTTTGGACAAATTTCTTGAAGTCCGGGACCTTCAATATTGGAGGCGCTCCTAAGATTTGATCAACACAGGAATTATATGTCTCTACCTTTTGTCGTTTGCCTCGATTTTCTTTTCACCGGATTCCACACGTTCTGTTAATGCTTCTAACATTTTCATCACTTCAGGGTTGAGACCGAACTCAGCTTCGCCCGGCCTTTCAGTGATCTGCTCATTTTCTTCAGGTGTTTTCCCGGGTGGTTCGGGATCAACACTGCTGACGGCGCATCTTTGGTTTTGCAGGTGCGCTATCGCCGCCTGCTGAGCCTGCAACATTTTAAAGATCAATTGTAGATTGAACCCCGTCGCCTTCGTCTTCGGGTGCTCCTCCGCGAACGTTGTTTTCGGGGTAGGTAGGAAGGTTGGCGTCGATAAACACATGTGTGTTAGCATCAACTGGATCTACGACTGTTAGCTTGTTGGGATCAGCATGGGGCACCTCATTGTTAGGCACCTCATTTAAGTTGACCTTAAATTGAGACCTTAAAGAACTAGTGTAAAATAAAGTGTGTTAGGGATATTTGTATCGAACCACCACTATTATCCTTTAGCCCCGTGGTGGGCGTCAAACTATTTACCTTTCAAAATGGATAACAATTTATTTATACGTGTTTTTAAGGATATACAGACTAATTCAATACAAGTAATTAATGACGTTGGATAAGCGGATTAAAGATAAAATTAATAATCAAACCAGTTATAGTGTTAAGTTCAAACTCAGATCTAAGCTTAACGATTGTTCTGCCCTCGGCTCGGAGCCAAAAATGTATGAAGTTGAGCAAAAATAAGAACTTTTAATAACTTGAAAGCAGAGAAAATAAATCTATATTGTCTTGATATGCGGTTCACACTGTGTGTATTGAATAATAAACTTTCCCTTTATATAGTAGGGGAACTTTACCCTAAGTACAATTCTAAGAAAGGTAAAAATCTTCTTTTTCATTAATCACTGATCCGTTGTCAATACGGGCTAAGACCCACGCCGTGATATCCGGTTGGGCGCGGATATCGTGGCCCTTCGTTAGTTGCTTACAACTGTTTAGTTATGCTTCCCGAGGTCTTGGAGCTCGAACTGGATCTGGGGGCGTTGTCTCAATGTCCCCGGCGGTAAGCGCTTCGTTCGAGCCTTAGTACGAGAGGTTCTTAGCTTCGATTCCATTTCCATGTAGTTATGTCCTTGCTTCGTTTGCCCCACCGGAAAATTGGGGTGGTCACTTGAGCCGGTTTTACCCTTATACAAGTACTACTTACAATAATCCTCACTCTTCACTTGGACGAGATACCACCTTCAAATTATGGAAAAATAGTAGAGCACCTTTTGGTCGAGTTAAGAGTTTTACGTCACGCCCATCTCCTTTGTTCCGCCATTCTTCTCTCAAAGTGTCAGATAGATTATATGTTTGTTTGTTAAATGGTATGATATAAAAGAAATTATTCACTCAGAGTACGTTTTCAATATTCATCAATAAAATCTATTATTGGTTTTTGGTTGCTTTAAATTGTTGAAAAAGGTCACAAATAAAATGGTTTAGGTTTTTCTACACTTTGCTTCTCCTTTTTCGTGTTTAAGATTTACAGAAAAATATCGATTGTTTTGAGAGAAATTGTATCATTACAAACTTCCGTAATATTATCATGAACCAAACAAGATAACTTAATAATGTAAACGTTAGGAACTTTAATAGCCAAATATACCCTCCATATGAGCCGTTTAAAATAACGACATATTTGGAGAAGTATTGAACGACAGAGGCATATGTGAGTCAAAATATTAACAACGAACAAATTCGCTCAATTTCACATAGTTAAAGGTTGTATTTAGACCTTTTTCGATTAAACTATTTTAGACCTAATACGTAAAGATGATTCGCGCCAACTTCCTTTAGAATTCAGTTTTGCAATTGGAGTATACTCACGGCATATCTTTCGTAGATGGATCAAAAATTCTTAATTGATGAGTTCAATTAAATTTTCATGGGTGGCTATTCTACTTACGTTTATTACTCAAAAACCACTTTATTTGCACTCATGAAAATTTAATTGAACTCATAGTCTTTCTTTCTTTTGTTACGTAAAAGTCATTCAATTTTGTGTTTATTATCCAAACGTCAGTTTTCCTTCTTTTGTCACACAAAAATCATTTTACTATGCTCTAATTATCACAATAGTCATTTTAACCAGATTTTATAAATCTTTCACCTGAAAAATCCATTATGCCCTTGACATTATAAATCCTCCCATTTACGCAACACCTTCTATATTATATGCTATATAATATATTTTACCCAAGTATTTTACTTATAATTAAAATAATTTAATATTATTTTATTTATTATTATATAATATATTCGTACATTTAATTTTTTCTTAACATTAATTTTCAAGATATATAAGCAGCATTATTAATTGTTTTGGTAATATTACCGTGAACAAATCCCAAGTTCACGTTCTTAACCACGCTTAATAAAATATTTTTAATGAAAATTATAAAATCAAAGGTCAATGATTTATATAAATAAAATACTTACATTTAGCGCAATGAAACATCGGACTAATATTTAAAATAACATACCTGAGGTCATCTACCTCTCTCGTTTGCTCTCGGCGCATGTTAGTTAAACATACGTCGGTGGAGTTATGGCAGGAGCTAGAGGTCGGGGAAGAGGAAGTGGACGTGGACGGCCTAGGAAGATACCTATTGTAGCTTTTGGGAGCTCAGTTGGAGCTCGAATTCAAGGAGAAGTAACACATGCGAGTTCTACTATTGCGACTCATGTGAAATTAGCAAAAGAAATTAGATCTACTGAGAAAGGATCTACATCAAATACTGAGGGAATTGAAGTGAAGAAATCTTGGTGATTAATACAGAGGTACTCACATAGAAATCTAAGGAATTGAAGACTGATGCATGCAATGGAACAGTAAATCCTGCTAAGGTCAATGAAACAGTAATTTCAGCTCAAAAACCAGAGGAACGAGTAGAAGAAGCAACAAATCTGGTAGGTGCATGGACAAATTTGTTTAAAGAAAATAGATCTGCAACCAACAGCATGACTTTAACATACATCCCACCAAAAGTAATTGATGGCCAAACTGTGGTGCAACTGGAGGCAGAAGAGGTAGAACCAGAAGAAGAAAGGTGAAAATGTGCTTTAATAGCATATGAAATTGGAGAAACTCCTCGTTATAACATCATGAACAGGTATATTACTCAAAATTGGCTTAATATTACATATCCAGAAGTATATCTGCATGATGAGGGGTACTATGTGGTGCGATTTAGTTCTATAACTGATATGCATGATATATATTATAATGGACCATATACTATTAGTAATCGACCCATAATATTGAAGCCATGGATAGTAGACTTTGATTTCAGTAAGGAGTTTCCTACTGAGATCCCCCTATGGGTGAAATTCCCTAATTTGCCTATGAATTGCTGGGGCAGTAAGTCATTGAGCAGAATTGCAAGTGTTCTAAGGACTCCTGTGTTTGTGGATGAGTGTACAACAAATCAATCAAGGATTTCTTATGCGAGAATGCTAGTAGAAATAAATGTCAGTAGGCCTCTTCCTGATGAAATTACAATAATTAATCCAAAAGAAAAGTATTTCCAGCAACAGGTTTCATATGACTGGAAACCATATTTTTGTGAAGTTTGTCAAGTGGTTAGGCACAAGTGCAAGGAAAAAGTGATTGATGATGGCCAGAAAGAAGTTCAACACAGAAGAAAAATAAGCAGAACTGTCACACAGGAATGGAGATACAAAGGACTTATACAACCAACTTTGGCAAATGTGGTGCAAACAGAACAAGCTAAGGTGCAGGAGCAACAGATTATACAAGTAAGTGAGAAGAAAGAAGCCACCCCTGATAGTAGCAAACAAGAGCAGACTGGAAAAAATAAAGGAAACGCTATTGAGAGCCCAGAATTCAATCTGCAGAATTGTCCTATGCTGTGTTCTGTACCTACCAAAAATGGATTTGGGGTGTTACATGGGGAGTATAGTGAAGATCAAGACCTTCCTCTAGATAGAGGAGGGGTATCCAAAACTATATGATGACTTGGTTAATATGGAATGTTAGGGGATTGAGTAAGAGATATAAACATAAGGAATTGAGGAACTATATAAAAATTAAAAAAAATAGATTAGCTGGACTTATAGAGACAAGAATAAAGGAGCACAATCATAAGAAGATCAAGAAAAAAGTTGCACCAACATGGGAGATGTATGACAATTATCAGGCTACAGTTAATGGTAGAATTTGGTTGATTTGGGATACACAATGGATTGAATTTAATCTGGTAAGGGCTGAAGCACAAATCCTACATTGTGAAGTCATAAGTAAGGTAGGGGTTAACTGTTTCCTTACCATTGTATATGGCTTCAACTCTGTTGAACACAAGAGATCACTATGGGAGAATTTGAAAGAAGTAGCTGTGGGTATTAACAAACCATGGCTTGTTGCTGGAGATTTCAATGCAGTACTTTACCAAGATGACAAATTATATGGCAATCCAATCACTTATAAGGAAGTTAAAGAGTATTCTGAATGCATGCATGAATTACTTTTAACAGAAGTTCAGTGGAGTGGAGATTACTATACATGGTCTAATAAACAACTTAATGATGATCGAATATATAGAAGATTGGACAGGGCTTTTGGGAATCATGAATGGATGATGGCTTAGGGACATATGGTAATGAAATATGATGAGCCTTTTATTTCTGACCATGCACTATGCTATTTACAATGGTGAATGCATATCATAATATAAAAGTCCCTTTCAAGTTCTTTAATGTATGGGCTGAGCATGAGGACTTCATGAAAATTGTAGAAGAAATATGGAAGAAAACATCAAATACTAATAGCATGAAGAGAATATGGATGAAGCTGAAAGAATTGAGACCAATTTTGAAGAAGTTGAATAATGCAGAGTTTAAGTTCATCACTTCAAAAATAGAAAAGGCAAGGCAGATACTCAAGAACATTAAGGAGCAATCCCAGTTGAGAAATAATATGGATCTACATGTAAAGGAAAGGAAGTTGATACAGGAGCTGGAGAAATGGTCACTAGTGGAGGAGAGTGCACTTCAACAGAAAGCTAAAGCAAGATGGATCAAGCTTGGTGATTCAAACAACAAGTATTTTTCAGCACTGGTAAAAGAGAGGACTCAGAGGAAACAGATTACAGAGCTCACATCACTTACTAACAGGAGACTTATAGATCTAGAAGAAATGAAAGGGGAGATTAGCAAGTTTTACAAAAGCTTGATGGGATCTGCAGCACATTCATTACCAGCAGTCAACAGACAGACAATGAAGAAAGGTCCAGTTCTTAATCAGCAAAAAAGAATAAAGATGTGTACAGAAGTAACTGAAAAGGAGATCTATGATGGCTTCTCTTCAATAGGGAATGATAAATCCCCTGTAGTAGATGGATACAATGCCTATTTCTTCAAGAAAGTTTGGCCCCTTGTGAAGACTGAAGTTATTGATGTTGTTAAGGAGTTTTTCAAAATAGGGAGAATTTATAGGGCAGTTAACTGCACAGCAATTACACTGGTTCCAAAGACTGCCAAGCCAAATACTGTGAAGTAATACAAACCTATTGCATGTTGCACTGTTCTGTATAAAATAATTGCCAAAGTCCTTGCTTCCAGATTGCAAGAAGTGGTAGCAGATATCATATGTGAAGCTCGGGCTGGATTTATTCCAGGAAGGAAAATAGCTGACAATATCTTCCTTGCTCATGAGTTATTTAAAGCTTATACAAAGAAGAATATATCTCCTAGATGCATGATCAAAATTGATCTACAAAAGGCATATGATTCTGTTGAATGGCCTTTTGTGAGACAGATGTTAAGTGAACTTGGATTCCCTGATCAGTTTGTGGGATGGATAATGGAATGTGGACAAACTGTCCATTATACTGTGGTAATTAATGGTGAACAACTTGTTCTTTTTGATGCAGCTAGAGGACTTAGACAAGGATATCCAATATCTCCTTATCTATTTGCTATAGCTATGGAGTACCTTAGTAGAGAATTGAATGAGTTGAAAGAGAATAAGGTGTACCAGATTCATCAAAGATGTGCAAAACTTGGTGTCACACACCTAAGCTTTGCAAATGATCTGTTGTTATTTGTTAAAGGAAACTTATCCTCTGTGACTGCCCTCTATAAATGTTTCAAGGTATTCTCATAAACTTCAGGTTTACAAGCTAACCTTGGGAAGAGTTGTGTATACTTTGGAGGAGTAAAGACGGAAGTGAAGGACAGTATACTGGATCATATGGGATTTGTGCATGGAAACTTGCCCTTCAAATATTTGGGAGTGCCTTTATCTACAAAGAAGATCTCTATATTGCAATGACAGCCTCTTATAGAGAAGATCACAGCTAGAATTACTTCATGGACAACAAAGAAACTTTCCTATGCAGGAAGAATACAGTTAGTCAAATCAGTATTGTTTGGTATACAAGCGTATTGGGCTCAGCTTTTTCTATTCCTTCAAAGGTTCTGAAGACTATTGAAGTCTATTGTAGAAGCTATGTGTAGTCAGGCAGCAATGAAATCACCAAGAAAGCTTTGTTGGCATGGGATAAAGTTTGTATGCCTAAATCTATGGGAGGCATAGGACTTATCAATATGAAACTGTAGAATCAAGCTGCTCAAATCAAGATTTGTTGGGATGTTGCTCACAAACAAGACAAGATGTGGATTAGGTGGATACATACTTACTATATCAAAGGCAAGACATTGATGGAAGTTAAAACTCCAACACAAGCCAGCTAGATAACTAGGAAGATATTGGAAGCAAAGAATAAACTGTTTTTGATAACTGGAAACAAGACTACAAGGAGTATGACAAACAACATATACTATAAACTGCTTCCTGAAATGAGTCCAGTATTGTGGAAAAGCCTTATGTTTAAGGATGATGCTAGACCTAAGGCAAGCTTTATAATGTGGCTGCATTTACAAGGAAGGTTGGCAACAACTGATAGGCTAACAACATGGGGTATGGCGGTGGATACTACATGTGTTTTATGTCGAGCTGAGATGGAAACAAAAGAACATCTGTTTGTTAAGTGTAACTTTTCTGAAGCCATATGGAGGAAAATATAGAACTGGTTAAAGTGGAAACAAGTACCAGCAGACTGGAATCAACATGTTGAATGGGTAGCTAAGAGTGCTAAAGGGAAATCAAAGCAAGCTCAAATATTCAAACTGGTATATGCAGAATGTATATATGTTATATGGATGGAAATGAATCATAGAGTGTTTGAAGAGAAGTCAAGAGGTTGCGAAACAATTGTTCGCGAAATTGTATATATTTGCTATGTTAGAGCTAGCCATAGAGTTCAAGAATTTTTACAGAGTTTTGAGTTTTAAAATGTAAGATGAGAACTTTTTGTAAATAGGAGAGAGACATAGATAGTTAGAGAGAAGATATCTAATTGTGTTAATTAGATATGGCTTTGTAATGTTTTCACAGGTGATTAACACAAAAATTTAATTACCAAAAAAAACAAAAAAAACATCGGACTAATACTTTTAAATAAATAATATTAACATATAGAGCTTTAAAAACTTAATTAAACACAAATACACTTTGAAACTTTTTATAAAATTCTTGTTAAATATAAAAATTATCATTTGTTAAACAAATCTATTTTTATAATTTCAAACAAATATTACAAAAAAAATAAATATTTGTATTGTTCTTATATTTAAAGTATGTTCATGCTTGAATATGATTAAACAAATTGAGAGCCACGGAATATGTATTATAAAATTAATAAATACAATAATATTAAGTTATTTTAATTATAAGTAAAAAACCTAGGTAAAAATAGTATATAGTATAGTATATAGAAGGTGCTACATAAATGAGAGAATTTATAATATCAAACGCACAATAGACTTTTCAAGCAAAAGTATTATAAAATCTGGTCAATGTGACTTTTGTGATAAATAGAGCAAAATAAAATATTTTTTGTGTAACAAATAAAAGAAAAGTGACTTTTGAGTAATAAACATAACGTTAAATAATTTTTACGTTATAAAAATAAAAAATTCAGTTTTACATAATGAACACAAAATTAAATAACCTCAATAAAAGTTACTCCAGTTATTACTTTATATAGACCCTTGCAGTGGTCTCCCGGAGAAACAGAGCCCACACGGCCTGCCTAAAAACTTTGTAAAGCTAAAAAGAAATCGCGTTCACATGGACTGAGGACTCGAGCACGTTCAAAATATGGATATCATGCTTTGCCCTTTAACCAAAAGTTTCTATATTCGTAAAGGGGCAAGTAGGAACATTCTTTCAAATACCACCTTTTTTTTCCTCAAAACTTATAAAAAGACAAAACATGAAATATATTTTGTATTTTCGTTGTCCCACCACCTTTTCTTTGGCCCCAGAACTAGAAATTGATAGAAAAGGGAGGACATGGGCTCTAAATTTTTGTGATAATAGATCACATGATGAAATGTGCCGTCCATGTTTTTGTTGATTTTCGTCAATTAACTCACATTTTTCACTAAATTGAATCAATCGAATACTTTGAATCTTACCTTAAGCCAATTTGCCTTCAGCAGCTGACAACTTGTTCCACTAAATTCTGAAGCCTCTATGAAAAATATAAAAGGCCATCATGTGGCAAAAAGAACTCTAATTTGTGGTATCCTCAATCATAGTGGCTAAAAGTTGAATTTGTAGATCTTGTTTTTAGAGTTACATGGTACATATTGCTGGCGAAGTTGACATGTATTTTGTTACGCATAAGTTAGCTCATACATCAGGATTATAAAAAAGGAGTATTTTTTAGAAATTACGTAAGGAAGATCTATAGACCATTTAAAGACTCCGATCGGAACAGGTGAAATGTAGATGTGGATTGATCACAAAATGTAGATTCGGCAAGTGGGGCTATGTTCTACCAAATGTATAGAATTTACTAGTTTGACTTTATTGAAATTTCGAGACTTGCAACTTGTATGATCACTTAGTAGCTGGATAATAACTGGCGGATGTAGTTTATGTGGGTTATATTAGAAAAATATGTTTAAATAACAAAGTTAAAGCGGAAAAGTTAAAAATGCCCCTAAACTATTAGAAAAGATTTAAAAATATCATTCATCTACTTATTGGGCTAAAATTACTTATCCATCGGGGCTTTTGCATCTATACCCGTTTTTTGGGTCACGTTTTAACTTATACCCGCTTTGCAAAATAAAATTGTAAGCGTACCCACTTTTCGCATAAACTTCAGGCATACAGGCCTGAAGTAGCAAATGCAATCACACAAAACTTCAGCATTCTAGCGTTTTCAAAAACTTCAGCAGAAGTGCTGAAAGTTATAGTTCATTTGTAAAAACTTCAGCATTAAATAAGTTAAATTTGTCCTGGATTAATTAGTTTTGTCATAAAGTTTTTTCAAAAATTTCAGCAGAAGATGCTGAAGTTATTTAGTTCGTTTTCAAATACTTCAGCAGAAGATGTTGAAGTTATTAAGTTCATTTGTAAAAACTTCAGCACTAGATAAGCTGAAGTTTTGTGCTGGATTCATTAGTTTTGCAATAAAGCTTTTTCAAAAACTTTAGCAGAAGATGCTGAAGTTGTTTAGTTCATTTGTGAAAACTTCAGCACTAGATAAGCTGAAGTTTTGTGTTGGATTCATTAATTTTTCAAATAAAGCTTTTTCAAAAACTTCAGCAGAAGATGCTGAAGTTATTTAGTTCATTTGTAAAAACTTCAGCACTAAATAAGCTGAAGTTTTGCGCAGGTATCAGAAGGAGGCGCCTGAAGTTCTAAAAATTAGGGTATAAGTTAAATAATTTTAAAAATATGGGTATAGGTTAAATGAGGGCGACCAAATAGGGTGCCCCACAATTTTTACCTTATCCATCCACATTTTTGGTTCACTTATGTCGTTTGACCGTTAGATCAATGTTGAGTTAAAAATAATATTTATTTTAATTTCACATGGCAACTTCTTATTGGCCAACATTAAAACATATCAACCAGTATTTTGTAATAACCCGAACCGAACAAAAAGTTCAACTAAAAGAAGAGTCCCCGTTTCAATCAAACTCCATGGAACAAATGCACCATGGAAGTTGCATCGAACATATAGACGCAAATTTACTACGTGATTTTTTTTTATCAAGTGATGGCATCCAGTTCAATTTACATGGTAGACATAAATTGCACTATATTCAAGATAAGTCTAATTTAATCATTTTTACATAACAAAACGATCTCAAAGTGATTGTTTGTAAGATATCATAAACTGTTGGACTACCTGATGACGTCCAACTATGCCTTATAAAAAGTACAAAGTGGTCGCTGCAAATATAATCCGGTTTAAGTCCGGAGTCGAATCCACATGGAACTAACCTATCTTCTACAACTCTTAGTAGCGCTAGTAACAAGCTCAGATAATTTCGGGATACAAGACTTTTATCAATAACCAGTGGAATTTATTTAGCTAAAGTAAAATGGTATAAAACTAACAATATTCAAGAATAAAGACGAATTCAAGGATAAAAGGATCTAGGGTATTGATTTCACCAATTGCCGGATTAATTTTTAACTCTTGAGCTATAATCTCGCCGTAATACTCTATGAGGATTATTAGTTATGGGCTACCATAATTATCTCTCGATCAATTACTATAATTTACTAGAAGCATTCTCTTGAACTACTCTAGCTAATAAGTTATGCAACTCAGAATTATCCCACCAAAGTTTCGTTATTTCTAAACCCACTTTTAAATTCAAGTAATGAATCTCTTCAATTACCCAAAAGTGGTGTTGTTCAACAACAATCTAACCTAGTATTCTTTCTCAAGCAACACAAGACAATTAGACACGATTAATCAAGGGCCCATTCAATTAATCTCAATACAAAACGTAGTTGAACAATCATAGAATAATCCCGGCTCAATTATATCAAAATAGAGTTAAAACTTCATCCAACAATTGGTTCCATCAATCCTAGACTGAATGTTTAGCTACTCATACTAAAACAAAACAAAGCAATACTATGGTTCATGATTCACAATTAATGATAAAAACAAGAAGAAGGAAAAATTCTAAAGATGGTTTGATCTCCTCTCACTTGTTCTTGCCTCCAATTGAGTCTAAAACAAAATTGAAACTGACTTTGGGCAAGTTAATGGGTTTTTATAAAGTTAGGTTAATTTCCCAGATATTTGCGCTTTAGCCCCTAAGCTTCATGGACGCTACACGCCCGACCGCGGTCGCGGTCTCAACCGCGAACTTGATCGCGATCGTTCACCCACATTCTGTTTTGGACCGCGTTTGGCTGCGCCCAAATCCGCGGTCGTGGACCTTGCTTTCACTGCGTTCTTTGTCTTTTCTTGCTCTTTTTCATCCGGGCTATCCTCGATTGACTTCAAAACGCTCTTTATCTTCCTCCTAGCTTGGAGTGGTTCCTGCAAAGCATAAAAAATCTCAATTAGAGCATTTTATTTTCTTTTAGCATTTAAAACATCAGTAAAGCATAGTTAATTTAGAGTATAAATAGCATCTACATTGCATCATATAGGCTACTATCAACTTGGGAATATTTTGATAATTTTTCGATGGGTGGTTTCCTCCAAAATAAGCATAAGCAGGATCAAAGGTAGAAATTCCAACATCAAAACTCCCATAATTCCATGATGCCATGTTTTTTCAAATAAACAAATAAAACTAAAATAAAAAAATAAAAATCAAATACTTAAAAAAAAAGTTCAAACTTGAAACCTAGCAATATGTACACCTACAGCTACACCGTTAGTTCGCCGGCAACGGCGCCAAAATTTGATCACGCTCAACCATGCCTTATAAAAAGAAAAAAGCGGTCACTGCAAATATAATCCGGTTTAGGTCCGGAGTCGAATCCACAGGGAACTAACCTATCTTCTACAACTCTTACTAGCATTAGTAATAAGCTCAGATAATTTTCGGATACAAGACTTTTATCAATAACCAGTGAAATTTATTTAGCTAAAGTAAAATGGTAATAAAACTAACAATATTCAAGAATAAAGATGAATTCAAGGATAAAAGGATCTAGGGTATTGATTTCCCCAATTGCCGGATTAATTCTTAACTCTTGAGCTATAATCTCGCTGTAATACTCTATGAGGATTATGAGTTATGGGCTACCGTAATTATCTCTCTATCAATTACGATAATTTACTAGAAGCATTCTCTCGAACTACTCTAGCTAATAAGTTATGCAACTCAGAATTAACCCACCAAAGTTTCGTTATTTCTAAACCCACTTTTAAATTCAAATAATGAATCTCTTCAATTACCCAAAAGTGGTGTAGTTCAACAACAATCTAACCTAGTATTCTTTATCAGGCAACACAAGAAAATTAGACACGATTAATCAAGGACCCATTCAATTAATCTCAATACAAAACGTAGTTGAGCAATCATAGAATCGGCTCAATTATATCAAAATAGAGTTAAAACTTCATCCAACAATTGGTTCCATCAATCCTAAACTGAATGTTTAGCTACTCATACTAAAACAAAACAAAGCAATACTATGGTTCATGATTCACAATTAATAATAAAAAGAAGAAGAAGGAAAAATTCTAAAGATGGTTTGATCTCCTCTCACTTGTTCTTGCCTCTAATTGAGTCTAAAACAAAATTGAAACTGACTTTGGGCAAGTTTTTGGGTTTTTATAAAGTTAGGTTAATTTCCCAGATATTTGCGCTTTAGCCCCCGAGCTTCCTGGCCGCTACACACCCGACTGTGGTCGCAGTCTCAACCGTGGACTCGATCGCGGTCGTTCACCCACATTCTGTTTTGGACCGCGTTTGTCGCGCCCAGGTCCGCGGTCGCGGACCTTGCTTTCACTACGTTCTTTATCTTTTCTTGCTCTTTTTCATCCGGGCTATCCTCGATTGGCCTTGTGTGTACATATTTGACTTCAAAACGCTCGTTATCTTCCTCCTAGCTCGGAGTGGTTCCTGCAAAGCATAAAAAATCTCAATAAGAGCATTTTTTTTATCTTTAGCATTTAAAACATCAATAAAGCATAGTTAATTTAGAGTATAAATAGCATCTACATTGCATCATATATGCTACCATCACTACCCCTAGTTTTCCATCCTATAATATTGTTAAGAAAATTATTGGCTCATTCATGTTAGGCTTTTCTTGTTTGTTTAATTTTTTCATGAACCTTAATGATATATATATATATATATATATATATGAGATTAATCAAGAAAATGAACACATGTAAATTCGTGGGTTACATGGAAGTGGGGCATTTTTTTTATTTGAACTTATTATTCGGGTCAGGTTAGTGTTTGCGGCGGGTAGTTTGAAAAACAGATAGATATGAGTGATTCTTTCTAATAGGTTAGATGTTTTAATTTCGACCAATAAGATGTTTTCACATGGAATTTAAATAATTATTTTTTAAAATTCAGCATTTACCTAACGATCAAAGGGCATAAGTGAGCCAAAAAGGTGAATGAAGGAGTGTTTTTAGCCAAATAGGTGAATTGGGGGGAAGGGATATTTTTAAACTTTTTGCAATAGTGCAGGGGTATTTTTGACCCTTCTCCGAAGTTAAAAATATGTCTTTGAACAGACACTCTTAACATAAAACTCACATTATCCAAAATTTTGAATAGTAAATAATATACAACATATTCTGGTGAAGAAAATACCATATAAGACAATTTATTCCTTTATAATAGACATTGAGCGACCAAATGCCTCATCATTTTCTCTCTTGTATTTAGCGTTTTAATGAGAAGTTAGTTCTCCAAAAATTTGGTAAATTGAAATAGAATATTCTCTCCTTCACATCTAAGCACAGACTATTAGAATTTGTTCGTTTGGTACTACCATAGGTTAGACAAAGTTTTAGTCAATATAATTAAGTAGTTATTTTTTTATTTTAAAAAGAAGATAATTAAGTAGTTATTAACGGTTGATAGGGATAGAATTCCAACTAAAGCTAGCTGAACAATTTTAACATATAATTATCAATTTATAAGCAAACTTATTAACAATCAAATTGATTATCAAAGATGAAAGCCAACTTTAGAATTGACAAGGAATTCTAAAAAACAATTTGTTTTTTTCTTCTTTTTAAATGCTAATTAAGGAAATCCCGTAGAAGCTCCAGAAAATGACGAAGCAACATATTCCCTCACTTCTTTAGCAATCACATCTCTCATCACATCCCAAAATCCCGCCGGAAAACTCTCCGGTTTCCTCTCCGGTAACTCATCGCCGCCCATTCCCGGCGGCGCTAAGGACAAAGTCGTCATTGGGTCATCAAATTCACTGCTACAATTAGACGTAACAACATTATTAATTGTGAAATTCCCTCCAATTGGACTTTCATTAGCATTCAAATAATCCATGCACAGCCCAGATCCCGATGCTGACCCGTTAATTTTCACATCAGAAAAAACAACCGGGCTCTGATTTTGCTGCTGAAGTAACTGTTGGTAACGTCTCTTTAGTGTCGAATTCCAGTGATTCTTAACAGCATTATCAGTCCGACCCGGAAGTAATCTTGCAATAGTAGCCCAACGATTTCCATGTTTTGCATGAGCAGCCAAAATGGTCTCATCCTCAGTTTGCGAAAATGGCCGGTGTTGCACATTTGGACTTAATTGATTACACCACCGTAGCCGGCAAGATTTACCAGACCTACCCTTTATATATTTACTAATTAAAGACCAGTTTCTAGCCCCATATCTCTCAACAAGTTTTGTTAAAATCTTGTCCTCTTCAGCACTCCACGGTCCCTTTATTCTCTCCGATTTTTTCCCATCCCTTGGTGTTTTACCAGAAAGTGAAGATTCAGATGAAGATGATTCACATGAAGATGAAGTAGTAGATGTCGAACACCTGTTAAAAAATTCCATTTTTTGCAAAAATAACCACAACAAGAAAGATAGTTTAAGGGAAATTTTGAAAATGGACTAGTTGGTTAGTTTAGTGAATAAGTGGGGTTAGAGTGATGTAAAGGGTGTATATATATAGAGGCAGAAATGATAAGAGAAAGTTATACATAATTGAGGGTGCATGAACATAAGCCAATGGCTTTTTTAAGACTAATTTAGGTGGAATTAGAGATTTTGGACTGAGGTGAAGGGGTTGGTTCTTGGAAATTGCCTTGTGTAAAGTTGGTAGGGGTTATAACTTGTAACTAAAAAGGGTGCGTAGATCTGCAACCAGTTGTTAAGCACATACTCAAAAAACATTATGGTATTATTATATTAAAATTTTATGTGATATGAACAGATTTGTCGCGGCTGGTGGTGTTTTGTCGTTATTAGTACGTAGATTGATAAATTTGGATATCCAATTATCTAGGGAGAGGGAGATAATTACTATTCTTATTATTAGTATTAATATATTAGGTCAAGAAAATGAGAGATCGACCCTAGTAGATACATTGAATAGAGTGTTACTATTGAAGGTTTCTAAGTATTATTGGCTATTGCTTTAATTTCACTGCATTTTCTTTTGTCATATAGTCCAGATTCATAAATGAATCCTTGGGATCTTTAATTAGCGATCTTTTGTGTACAACTTCCGTACAACAACAATGGTACATGGTTCCTACAAGAATCACAAAAAGGATCAATATTACGTCAGTCACAATTAATCTTATTTATGCCACAGATAGTATAGCCACATGGTTATTTGTGTAATTTTCTTGAATAATAGTACGTAGCTTGTTTACTTGACAGCAAGAACTTCTTCCCTTTCACCTGAAAATAAGTCTCTGTCATAAATAAAAGAGTTGTCACATTGTAATTTGCAAAAAAAAAAAAAAACACTCCGAAACCACAATAATCAACACTTCCATGCAAGACACATAAGCAGAAAGAGATACGGAAAAAATAGTAAATAGACGATCCGGGATATAATTCTCAAAATGATCGGTCCATCGTTACAAGTAACCCTTGGTCGGCAAACAGGGATGTCAACGAATTAACTTGCTCATAACTAGATAAAACCGGAACTTATTTTTTCTACTCTTTGCCACCGAATTAACTTGCTCATAACTAGATAAAACTATCGCTAGAAGTAGAACAAGACTACACAAAGCAAAGCACACTCATACGGCAAAATAGTTAAAAGTTGACAGTCAACTAACCACTCATATTATTCATCAAAAAATAAAAATTGATTGGATATTAAACTTTTTAAAAACTGGTCAAATATGGATAAAAATCATTTTATCTATTCAGAAAATGTATAACTAATGAGTTTAACATTTACATTTGTAAAACCTCAAATTGGGGGGCTAGAAATTCTTCCAAAAGTGATTATATTAAAAAAATCATGGATAATATGGTTTGCCGGTTACCCTTTTTTATCCGTATTAAATTTGGTCTGGGTCAAATAATTTATTCATTTTTCCATTTCTCGTTTTCGACCCGAATCATATCTGACCCGCGCGTTTCCCACTCCCGGTTATCTTCACTTTTTACTTGCTTTTTCTTTGTACCTCATTTTTTTCCCCGCGACAATAAGGCAAATACGATACAACTATTGGAAGAAGGGGCTAAAAAAAAGAAGGTTTTGTTGCAATTTGTAAGGGCAAATTTGGAAATAAACGTAGTAAAAAAAGGAGCCGAGAATAAGTACCAATCATTCTCGTACTAGCTAGCTAGGTAGTGTTTTAACATAAAACAAGGGGGAGCGTTTAAAACATGAGAGACAGTAAAGCCAGAATTAGCTGTTTAATCATAATTAACAACATCATCATGCTATATTATTATCACTCTAACGCCGTATTCATGTTAAATTTCCTATTATTAGCAATTTTTTAAAAAACATTAAAACCCAAAGAATTGTCAAGTGGGGTTACAACTTTTGACTAACTTTACAGACTTACAGCTGGGAATCCAAATCCAGATATCTCTAGCCCTATAACCAACGGCTGTGATCAATCGACGAGTGAAAAAGGTGAGATATACACTAATTAATTTAAGCAGCTTGAGGATGACTTCAAGTAGCTCCACGTAGGAATGGACCCCACTAACAGCCTGGACGAATCTCACGTGATTCGAGTCTGCATTCCTTTGACTTTTCAGCTTCGTTTTATCTGGGGAAATATTGGCCTTGGTTCACTCGCTTTATCGATGCATGTCCATACACTCGCTTTCTCTTGGCCGTTTGAATTATGAATGTGTTAAAAAAAGACTTCGAAAAAGTTACAGAAAAGTCGCAGGGAATTAAAGTATTCGTCTTAAAGGTTATTGGTGAAAGTAATTTATAATTAAAAAAATAAATAAATAGTATTGGGTTGAGTTATGGATATCTCGTTCTTTTCAAGGCTATTCAAATCAGTTGTAATTGCATCTTCATCGATCCAATAATAATATTTTTGACTTGTCTCCGACAACGTCTTATGACTCGAACAAACTTTCAAAAAGTTGTTAAGTTCGAAGCTTCACCAAATGAATAACTTCTTCAACAAAATAAGATTTTCTTTTGTAGAGTATAAATTAGATTTTCTCCTTCTCTCAACTCTCTTTTTCGGTACACCGTTTTACTCTTTTCATGCTCACTATAATACTTTTTCTATACTACAACACAAGTAAGAAACGCCACTATTTATAGAAGTAATTTTTTATATAATAAAGTAGTGAGATAATAAAATTGTACAACATAGTTGGTGGTTATAAAAATTTAATATTAAGTGGGTAATTAGTGTTAGATCATGACAATAGTGGTTTAGTAAGTTACATAAAAGAATATAACTTTTTGTCAATTTACAATCACTATCTGATCACAAGAAATAATACACTTTAATATTATTATTTTAAAAATTAAAATACACATAACCAATAAAAGCTTTACATATTGGAATACCCAAGAAAATATTCACCAAAAACTAACAAAAAACTACAGTACTCTAGCAATGTTTTCTTACAAAGATAAATTCTCTAAATTGTCCTAGAAACTGAACCAAATTTAGAAAGCCTACTTTGTCGCATTTTTTCTTCAAGTTGAAACTTCTTAATATCACATTTAACATCACCAGGCTAAATTCATAACAGCTCAGGTTGATAGGTACTCCTTTGTAACATTTTGATCATTCATGAAATGTGTATAAGGGTGGAACTAGAATATAAATTACAATAATATTAATTAAAATGCTGAATTAAAATTATTGATTTAAAACCTAATAACGTAAGCGGACAGCATCTGGTGATGTGTATAAATCAGAACAGTAGTATCATTTTTAGAGACGTTGTATTGCACGCTCCAGGAGATTGATGGAATGGGAGATGCACGCTTGCATATCTGAATGAACCGAAAGAAGTGAGTGGGTAGAGCCGCCCACGTGTCAGAAAATAAGCGGGGGACTCGATAATAGCGCGGCATTTTGGTTGATTGATTTGTAGAAAAGGAAAGAAGCAGTTGGGCAGTTGATATATAAAGTAATACTATTACTACAGCTGGCCCTCACCGACCTGTTCTTTACTTCTCCTACATCACGAAACTGCCTTCCCCTTTCACTCCCCCCCACCCCCCCTCAATCATAAATCATCCTCCTTTTATCCGGAACTAAAGTGTAATCCATTTGGACTCAAAAAATTAAAATATAACAGGAAAGAAATTAAACACCATAATATATATAGTGCGGTAATTTACCCCACTAAATCTTAACAAAACGTTTATCCATTAAAATATAATACGGTCAATAATTATACTTTATTTTAACTTTAAATAGGCGGAAAGGTATAGCGCGCATATGTACCACGCTATAGTATAACTTGGTATATATGTGCGCTATACCTAAAAAAAAAAGTGTGCCCTTCTCCTTCTCCACAGACACGAACAAGAACCCCAGCGACCCCTACCATTTCTAACCTAAGAAAACTCGGCTGGAGTCCACCGATTTCATATAAATTGTAGATTCTCAGTCCCACATCGTATCTAAGGAGTAATTCTGTAGTGGGTTGCTTGTTTTGGCTCCAAATCACAAAAAATTTAACTTTCCAAAAAATTAAAATCGAGATATTCCAACTTATTTTTTTGTTAAAACTCATGTATAAAAATTGCTCATTAATTGCTTTTTACTGTGCTCTATGTTATTCGTGATTGTTTTGCAATTTATTTAATTTGTTACTTTTTATCCGATTATATTATTAGATGTTATTGTTGTACATATATGAATATGTGACTTTAATATTGTTTAGTTCCCCGTAGTGGTATGTTGTGCCCGTAATTTTAACGTAGTGCTCGTATTTTAATGTAGTGCCCTTTAGTGTAGTAAAATGAAGTGTCCTTTAGCGTAGTACTTTGTTGTTCAAACACAAATTCTCTCAAATTTTAGTCAACAAACGTAAGAAAAGAACATTAGAAAATAACAATATTTGTCAAACGAAGTACTTTTATATGAATATTTAATAATTAAATCTTTGTATAGCTATAAAAATTTATTATTTAATTTTATTAGTAAAAAATAGGTGAGGAACGGACAAGCATATAAAATAATAAATTGTGATGACCGAAAAGGTCATTTTGTGATTTAAGACTGTATTTCGGGCTCGTTAGCCTTAAAAGCCTCATTTTTATTCACCTTGATTTGCGTGCACAGTCCGGGCGCGGATCCGAAAATCCTTTAAGTGAAAATATATGAAATAATAATTTTTGGGATTTAAAAATAATTTTCAGTTGACTTTGGTCAACGTTTTGAGTAAACGGACCCGAACCTGTGTTCCGACAGTCCCGTAAGGTCCGTAGTAAAATATTAGATTTTTGCGTAGTCCAAGAATCGAATTACGAGATCCCTAGCTCGAGAAATGAACTTTTAATGAAAATTGTTAAACTGAAATTTAAAGGATCTAAAGAAATTGATTAATGTTTGAACTCGTTGGTATCAGGCCCGTATTTTGGTTCCAGAATCCGATATAGATTTATTATAATATTTAAGTCATATATGTGAAATTTGGTGAAAATCGGAGTTGATTTGTCGTGATTCGGACGTCCGTTTGAGAAGATAGTAATTTTGAAATGTTCTTGAGGAATTCATGAATTTTGATGCTAAATCCGTAGTTTTAGGTGTTATTTCGGATAGGCTACGGGGTGTTTAAAACTTAGAAAATTTTGCTGGTGTAGAACCGAACCAGTTGCAGGCCTTTGATCTTGCAATTGCGAGATCAGGCATTGCAAATGCGATCATAGCAGGGTTTGCAATTTCCAAGATTGCATTGCAATTGCGATCACAAGCTAGGCCAGCAGTTCTCGCATTTGTGAGGTCACCTTCGCAATTGCGAAGGAAGTCTAAGAAGGGGTAGGTTCGCAAATGCTAACATCAACTCGCATTTGCGAGGGGTCAGTGATCGCAAATGCGACAATTTCCTCGCATTTGAGACAATAGTAGGATTGTGAAGGACATCGCAATTGCGACTGTTTCTTGGCATTTGCGAAGCTCAGGTCGTAATTGCGATATCTGTTGCTGATAACTTTGGACTTCGACGGAATTTTTCATTCATTCTTCAATTTTTCGAACCCTAAACCTCAAGAGGCGATTTTCCAAATACCAAAACTTCTCCAAATCATAGGTAAGTGATTCCTAACTATTTTCTTTCAATCTTTTACATCTTTTAACAAGATTTCAACCTAGAATTTAGGATTTTCATGGTAGAATTAGAGATTTTTGGGTAGAACTTAGGAATTTCTAAATTTGGGAATTTAGACCTCGAATTGAGGTCAGATTCCAAAATCAATTATATATACGGGCGTGGGGGATAATGGGTAAACGGATTCTGGTCCGAACCTCGAGTTTGGACCAAGCGGGCCCGGGGTCGATTTTTGACTTTTGTTGGGAAAATTTAGGAAAACTATAATTATGCATTAAAGTTGACTCCTTTAGCGTTAATTGATGATATTAAACTAATTATGATTAGATACGAGTGGGTTGGAGGTGAATTCCAAAGGAAAAGTTGTACTTGAGCAAGGAGTGGCGAGCGAAATCGAGGTAAGTGTTGTGTCTAACCTTAGGTTGAGGGAATAGGCATAGTGTGACTACTTGCTACGTGTTTTGTTGTTGAATACGATGTATATGTGAAGTGACGCGTACCTATACGTTGTGGTCGAGCATGCGAGTGAAAGTTCATTCTTGTATTCTTGTAGTCTTAAAGCCTATTATCCATGCTTATTGTTGCTATTGAAATGTTGGAAGATTTGTATCCGGTTCCACCGAGGTGGATAACATTGTGAATATTGATTTGAGGTTGAGATGTTAAAATTGTGAAAGTAATTGTGACGAAATACTGATTTCTTGTGAAATTTCTCGTTATCTGTTGTTAATGATGCTGTGATTGGTGAGTGTTGACCTAATCACTGCATATTTTTGAAGATTGACAAATGTCTGACCAGTTGAACCAGGTTCATCAGAGCACACATACTTGAACTGAATGGCTGGCACATAAACCGTATATGCATAGGAGATAAATGTGATTGTGAAGAATCAATGAACCAAGAGATTGTCTCCTAATGCGAAAAGGTTGCAAACTGATAAAGAGGATAGAAGTTGAATTCAGCAAGGATAGTAACAAAGGAAGGAAGTTGAGTTTAATTCGAATTCTTTCTCCCAGGAAGAGTTGAACTAGAATTGAACGACAAACTCAACTACTGACTCTATAAATACTTGAAGTATTCCTGCTGAAATTTGAGACACACAAAGGCAGAATTGAATCAAGATCTGAAAGCAAAATTCCCAGAGGTTTTGCGAGCAGAATTACTGTGCGATACAAAGGCTACAAATCAGCTAGAAGAACCAGTTCCATTATTTGTGTATTGAGTCTAGTTGATTGTAGTAGGAATTTTAATATTGTATCTTATCAGCTTTCATAGAAGCAATTGTAATAGGTACACATTGTTCAAGTTAGAGTTAACTTGAAGCTTGTAGAAATTAGCTTGAGGCTAGTTGATACGAAGGGATTAGAGTTAGTCCTAGGATTACAAAAGAGTTTATTTTGTAAGTCTGTTTGGCATAGAGTTTTTAGTGAAGATTTTGAGCAAATCCTACTGAGGAGTAGGTCGTGGTTTTTTCACCTTTTGAGCTAGGTATTTTCCACGTAAAAATCTCTATGTTCTTACTTTACTGCATTTATTATTCCGCAACAGTAGAAGTTGGAATAACAAGAAGAACCAGGTTCTTCTACTAAGACAGCACTCGAAAATATTGGGTACCACACATTTAACCTATATTCTTGTGTGGTATTGACGTCTAAAACATTAGTGAGGAAGCGTGTAAAGCACAAAGGGTGATGTCGTATATTATTTATTTAAATGGTGAGGAAGAGGGTAAAGCACGAAGAGTGATGCCGTGCACGATTTATTTATATTGTGAGGAAAAGTGTAAAGCACGAAGGGTGATGCCGTGCATTCTTATTTATGATCTGGTGAGGATGAGAGTAAAAGCAATAAGGGTGATGTCGTGCATCTTATTTATTATATGGTGAGGCTGAGAGTAAAAGCATGAAGGTTGATGCCGTGCAGATTTCCTTTCTATTTTAATGGCTTAATTTATTTGTTTGATAACCCCTGTTTATTTCTGCTTTCTCGTTTTTCTCACTCCTTATGTTGATATTCCCCACTGCATGTCTCCTTCCCATTAATTTTTGTTTTAATTCTTTATTTTTTGTTATTTCCAATATCATGATTATATATGTCTAGGTTTTATGTGTGTCCAGTGCTAGCCTCGTCACTACTTCGCCGAGGTTAGGCTCGACACTTACCAGTACATGGGGTCGATTGTATTGATACTGCACTTTGCACTTTTTGTGCAGATCTATGTTTAGGTCCGAGCTGAGTTCGAGTTATAGCTGACTATTCGCACGGAGACACGAGGTAGATCTGCCGACGTACGCTGATTTCTGGAGTCTCTTCCTTATTATTCATTTGTTGTTTTATTTAGTTCATAAACAATTATAAATTTTCTTTGAGCCAAATACTTGTAGTAAATTCTTAGTAGTTCGTGAATTGTGACCCCAAACCCTAGGTAACTAGACATTAGCATTAGTTTCGCAGTATTGTTACACTATTTCATTTGTTATTTCTGGTATCGTATATTGGATGGTAGTAGAACTTCGTATATGTTTTAATGTCGTAACCCTCTAATGTTGGCTTTCCTAGCAAGTACAACGTTTGGCGCCATCACGATCCCGACGGTGGGAATTCGGGTTGTGACATGTTGATATGAGAGCACTAGGTTGCCTAGGTCTCACAATTCACGGACAAGCTTAATAGAGTCTGAGGGATCGGTACAGAGACGTCTGTACTTATCTCCCAAAGGCTATAAAGTTAGGAACAAGTTCTCTTTATTTCTACTCTGCCGTGCGATTCTTATTATCCCAAAACTGATTGAACTCTTATATTCTTATTCTCTCGCAGATGGTGAGAACACGTGCCTCTTCTTCCGCTGACCAGTAACCGGATCCCCCAGCAACAACAACTCCTTCAAGGGGCAGAGGTCGAGGCCATGCCAGAGGCCGAGGTAGGGGTAGGACTCAGCCAGAGCTCAGTCAGCAGCTCCAGCCGTGGAGTCTCAGACAGAGCTCGGTGGAGAGGCTCCAGCTCAAACCGTTCAGGAGGGACCAACTCTAGTCCCAGAGGGGTTTATTGTTGCCCCAGTGCTTCAGGATGCCTTGGTCCGACTAGTGGGTCTTATGGAGAGTGTAGCCCAGACTGGCGCATTTCCCGTGGCAGCAGTCGTATCTCAGGTTGGAGGAGGAGTCCAGACTCCTGCTACCCATACTACGGAACAGATTACTCTTCAGATTCAGACCCCAGCAGCCAATCCAGTTGGGGTAGTTCATCCAGTTGTTGCAGCATCGCTCGTTGATGGGACAACTATGTCCTCCGATGCTTTATGGAGATTAGATAGGTTTATCAAGCTTTTCCCTATTCATTTCAGTGGTGCCACTTCAGAGGACTCCCAGGAATACCTTGATAGCTATCATGAGGTTCTTTGGAACATGGTCATCTTGGAGACCAATAGGGTCGACTTTGCTGCTTTCTAGATGACTAGTTTTGCCAAGAAATGGTGGAGGGATTATCTATTGACTAGACCAGCTGGGTCACCTTCTCTTACTTGGGATCAGTTTTCACACCTCTTCTTGGAGAATTTTCTGCCTATTACTACTAGAGAGGAGCGTCACTGTCAGTTTGAGCGTCTCCAGCAGGGCAGCATGACTGTTACGCAGTATGAGACCCGTTTCGTGGATTTGGATCGTCATGCTACTCTTTTGCTACCCACAGAGAGGGAGAGGGTTAGGAGATTTATTAAGGGTCTTTCTCATCTATCATATTGAAGTTGGCTAAGGAGCTAAGGAGTGAGATCTCTTTCTGGGATGCGACCAATGTGGCCCAGCGAGTGGAGGTAGTTCTTGGATTGGGAGGTCAGGGGTCAGACAAGAGAACTCGCCATTCTGGTGGATTCAGTGGTGCCTCATCTGGAGGCGGGGTTACTTTCAGTAGAGGCCATTCTTCCAGGCCATTCCATTATGAATTTCCAGCCAGACCTGGGGTAGAGTCTTCCGATGTTGTTATCACAGGTACGGTTTCAGTTTGCAATAGAGATGCTTCAGTTCTGTTTGATCCGGGGTCTACTTACTCTTATGTGTCATCTTACTTTGCTTCATGTTTGGTTGTGCCCCGTGATTTCTTGAGCATCCCTGTATATGTGTCCACGCTCGTAGGGGATGCTATTATTGTAGATCGTGTATATCGCTTGTGTGTGGTCGTTATTGGGAGCCTTGAAACCAGGGTAGACCTTTTGCTTCTTAATATGGTTGATTTCGATGTCATATTGGGCATGGATTGGTTGTCACCTTATTACGCTATCTTGGACTGTCGCGCCAAGACAATGACATTAGTTTTTCCGGGATTGCCTCGATTAGAGTGGAGCGGGACTCCTGGTCATTCCTCCAGCAAGGTGTGTTTGTCCTATTTGGCTCATGTTCGTGATTCTAGTGTTGTGGTTTCTTCTATAGATTCGGTGCCTGTTGTTCGTGAGTTTCTCGAGGTGTTTCCTGCAGACCTGTCGGGGATGCCTCCCGACAGGGATATTGATTTTCATTGATGTGGATCCAGGCATTGAGCCCATTTCCATTCCTCCATACCGAATGGCCCCACCAAAGTTGAAAGAATTAAAGGAACAACTGCAAGATTTTCTTGATAAGGGCTTCATTAGACCTAGTGTCTCACCCTGGGGTGCACCGGTTTTGTTCGTGAAGAAGAAGGATGGATCGATGAGGATGTGTATAGATTACCGGTAGTTGAATAAAGTCACTATAAAAAATAAGTATATGTTGCCGAGAATTGACGATTTGTTTGATTAGCTTCAAGGTGCCATGGTGTTTTCGAAGATTGATTTGAGATCGGGCTATCATCATTTTAAGATTAGTGCATCCGATGTCCTTAAGAAAGCTTTGCGAATGAGGTATGGGCACTATGAATTTCTAGTGATGTCTTTTGGGACTAATGCCCCAGAAGCATTTATGGACTTGATGAATCGGGTGTTCAAGACTTATCTGGATTCCTTCGTAATTGTGTTTATTGATGACATTCTAATATACTATCGCAGTCAGGAGGAGCATGAGAAACACCTCCGGATAGCGCTTCAAACTTTGAGGGACAATCAGTTGTATGCTAAATTTTCAAAGTGTGAGTTTTGGTTGGATTCAGTAGCTTTCTTAGGTCACGTCGGATCAACAAAGGGCATTCAGGTAGATCCTAAGAAGATAGAGGCAGTCAAGAACTGTCCTAGACCCACTTCAGCCATGGAGTCAGGAGCCTTTTGGGTTTGGCGGGTTACTACCGCCGGTTTGTGGAGGGGTTTTCATCTATAGCAACCCCAATGACTAAGTTGACTCAGAAGGGGGCCTAATTCAAATGTTCGGACGAGTGTGAGGTGAGTTTTCAGAAGCTCAAGATAGCCTTGACTTCAGCACCGGTGTTGGTATTGCCCTCAGGCTCAGGATCTTTCACGGTGTATTGTGATGCCTCCCGCGTGGGGCTCGGAGCTGTATTGATGCAGGACGGCAGGGTGATTGCATATGCGTCTCGGCAGTTGAAGTTCATGAGAAGAATTACCGTGTCCATGACTTAGTGTTGGCAGCCATTGTTCACGCATTGAAGACTTGGAGGCACTATCTCTATGGAGTGTCGTGTGAGGTTTTCACGGATCATCGCAACCTTCAGTACTTGTTCAAGCAAAAGGATCTCAATTTGAGGCAGAGGAGATGGTTAGAGCTGTTGAAAGACTATAATGTCATTATATTGTACCATTCGGGAAAGGCCAATGTGGTGGTCGATGCATTGAGTAGAAAAGGCAGTGAGTATGGGCAGCCTGGCATTCATTCTAGTCGTTAGAGACCTCAAGATTCGTACATTCAGACTTTGGCCAATCAGTTTGTGAGATTGGATATTTCAAATCCCAACCATGTTCTAGCTTGTACAATCGCTCGGTCTTCCTTGTTTGAGCGTATCAGAGATTGGCAGTAAGGTGGCCCTCACTTGATGGTCCTTAGGGACACAGTTCAACATGGTGGTGCTAAGAAGGTTACATTTGGAGATGACGATGTTTTGAGAATGCAGGGTCGGGTGTGTGTGCCTAATGCTGATGGGCTTCGTGAGTTGATCGTTGAGGAATCTCATAGTTCTAAGTATTCTATTCACCCGGGTGTTGTCAAGATGTACCAGGACCTACGACAACCTTATTGGTGGCGAAGGATGTAGAAGGATATTGTTGCTTATGTGGCTCGGTGCTTGAATTGTCAACGGGTGAAGTATGAGCACCAGAGACTCGGTGGTTTACTTCAGCAGATAGAGATTCCTGAGTGAAAGTGGGAGCGTATCACCATGGACTTCGTTGTTGGACTCCCATGAACTCAAAGGAAGTTCAACTCCGTGTGGGTTATTGTGGATATGCTGACTAAGTCAGCGCACTTTATTTCGATGACAAGTAATTACTCTCCGGTTGGCATAGATTTATATTCGAGAGATCGTTCGCCTTCAAGGTGTACTCGTGTCTATCATTTCTGATCGAGGTATGCCGTTTGCCTCGCACTTTTGGAGGGCAGTTCCGCGCGAGTTGGGTACGCAGGTTGAGTTGAGCACATCATTCCGTACTCATACGGACGGGCAGCTCGAGCGTACTATTCAAATCTTAAAAGACATGCTCTGCGCCTGTGTTATTGACTTCTGAGGTTCTCGGGATCAGCTCTTGTCGTTAGTGGAGTTTGCCTATAATAACAGCTACCAGTCGAGTATCCAGATGGCTCCCTATGAGGCATTATATGGTAGACGGTGCAGGTCGCCAGTTGGATGGTTTGAGCAGGAATAGGCTCGGTTGTTGGGTACAGACTTAGTTCAGAAGGCCTTGGACAAGGTTAAGATTATACAAGATCGACTTCGTACAACTCAGCCCAAGAAAAAGAGTTATGCCTACCGTAGAGTTCGTGATGTGACATTCATGGTCGGAGAGAGGGTATTGCTTCGGGTATCACCCATGAAAGGCGTTATGAGATTTGGGAAGAAGGTCAGGTTGAGGGCTACGTATATCGGGCCATTCGAGATCCTCGAGACAGTGGGGGAAATAGCTTATAGACTTGTGTTTCCTCTAGGGTTATCCTCAGTTCATCCGGTATTCCATGGGTCTATGCTCAAGAAATTTCATGGTGACCCGTCCCACGTGTTAGATTTCAGCTCTGTCAATTTGGACAAGGATTTGACTTATGAGGAGGAGCCAGGAGCTAATCTATACCGGTAGGTTCGTTAGTTGAGGTCAAAGAGTTACCCTTCAGTTCAAGTGCAGTGGGAGAGGTCAGCCTGTTGAGGTAGCTACTTGGGAGTCTGAGTCGGACATGCGGAGTAGATATCCACACTTTTTCGCCAGCTTAGGTACTTTTCTATGTCCGTTCGAGGAAGAGCGTTTGTTTTAGAGGTGGAGATTGTGATAACCCAAAGGTTCATCTTGTGATTTAAGACTCTATTCGGGCCTCGTTAGAATTCAAAGCCTCATTTTTATTCACCTTGATTTGCGTACATAGTCCGGGTGTGAATCCGGAAAGCCTTTATGTGAAAATATATGAAATAATAATTTTTGGGATTAAAAAAAGATTTTTAGTTGATTTTGGTCAACGTTTTGAGTAAACAAATCCAGACCCATGTTCCGACGGTCCCAGAAGGTCCGTAGTAAAATATGGGGCTTGGGCGTATCCCCGAAATCGAATTTCGAGGTCCCTAGCTCGAAAAATGAATTTGTGATAAAACTTGCTAGACTGAAATTTAAAGGATTTAAAGAAATTGATTAATGTTTGAACTCCTTGGTATCGGGCCCGTATTTTGGTTTCGGGACCCGTTATAGATTTATTATAATATTTAATTCTTATCTGTGAAATTCGGTGGAAATCAGAGTTGATTTGACGTGATTCGTACGTCCGGTTGAGAAGATAGGAATTTTGAAATGTTCTTGAGGAATTCATGAGTTTTGATGCTAAATCAGTAGTTTTAGGTGTTATTTTGGCAATTTGATCGCATGGGCAAGTTCGTATGATGTTTTAAGACTTGTGTGCATATTTGGTTTGGAGCCCCGAGGGCTCGGGTGAGTTTCGGATAGGCTATGGCGTGTTTGGAACTTAGAAAAGTTTGCTGGTGTAGAACTAAACCTATTGCAGGCCTCTAATCTCGCAATTGCGAGATCAGGCATCGCAAATGCGATCATAGCAGGGTTCGCAATTGCCAAGATTTCGCCGCAATTGCGATCACAAGCTAGGCCAGTAGTTCTCGCATTTGCGAGGTCACCTTCGATATTGTGAAGGAAGTCTGGGAAGGGGTAGGTTCACTAATGCTAACATCAACTCGCATTTGCGAGGGATCAGTGGTCGCAAATGCGACACTTTCCTCGCATTTGAGACAACATCATGATACTGAAGGACATCACAATTGCAATTGTTTCTTCGCATTTGCGAAGCTCAGGTCGCAATTGCGACATCTGCAGCTGATAACTTTGGACTTAGACGGGATTTTCATTCATTCGTCAATTTTTCGAACCATAAACCTCAAGAGGTGATTTTCAAAAGACCAAAACTTCTCCAAATCATAGGTAAGTGATTCCTAACTATTTGCTTTCAATCTTTTACATCTTTTAACAAGATTTCAACCTAGAATCTAGGATTTTCATGGATAAGGGATTTTTGGGTAGAACTTAGGAATTTCGAAATTTGGGAATTTAGACCTCGAATTGAGTTCGGATTCCAAAACTAATTGTATATCCGGGGTCAAGGGAGAATGGGTAAACGGATTTTGGTCCGAACCTCAAGTTGGACCAAGTGGGCACATGGTCGATTTTTGTCTTTTGTTGGAAAAAATTAGGAAAACTATAATTATGCATTAAAGTTGACTCCTTTAGCGTTAATTGATGATATTAAACTAATTATGATTATATACGAGTGGGTTGGAGGTGAATTCAAAAGGGAAAGTTGTACTTGAGCAGTGAGTGGCCTTCGAAATTGAGGTAAGTGTTGTGTCGAACCTTAGCTTGGGGGAATAGGCATTGTGTGACTACTTGCTACGTGTTTTGTTGTTGAATACGATGTATAGGTGAGGTGACGAGTACCTATACGTTGTGGTCGAGTCATAACATGCGAGTGAAAGTTCATTCTTGTTATTCTTTTAGTCTTAATGCCTATTATCCATGCTTATTGTTGCTATTGAAATGTTGGAAGATTTGTATCCGGTTCCACCGAAATGGATAACATTGTAGATGTTGCAGCGGCTCGCTGGTTTCCATCCATAGGAGATGAATGCATTCAGTGGGGCCAGTCGTTTGCAGTTGACGCCCGTCCGACAGCATTTGGAGACGATGGATGCAGACATTACAGATGATACCCTGGATCTTCTTATCGATTGGTACATGAGATTGTTGATGTTGCTTATGTTTGGTGGGGTATTGTTCTCAAACACTTCGAGAAACCTAGTCAGCTTGATATTTCTTCATCATCTTGATCGGCTAGATGATTTACCAGGTTACAGGTAGGGTGCGTCTGTTCTAGGTTACTTGTATAGGCAGATGTGGGGGGCGTGAATGGGCACCCAGCGAGACATTGCCAAATTTTGGCTGAGGATCTTTCACATGCGTAGGTTTTTACGTCCACAATGTATATTAGGTTTGGGCCTCGGAGTGGTTCCATCCACCTATACCACCCTTCGCTCAGGATGCACCACCTTCACCGTTTCTCCCTTTAGTTAGGAGGTGGGTTGATAGTCGAGGCTACGAATGCGAGGTCGAGGCTCGACATAATCTCCCCTGTTACAAGGATTTGTTGGATTTGCTTGAGGGCGCGCAGGTACATGTATACTTAAGTTTACTTGGCCTGGCTTTATATGTGTTGCGTTTACTTACGATTTTTGTTTTTACATAATAGTTCATATGGAGTCCATACATCAACGAGCTAATAGTTGGTTTGTTCGATTATTGCTTGAGCGGCCGAATTATGTGGAGCTCTTTCGTCCCATTGATGATTCTCGATATTGTCTAGCTGCATGCCACCGAGCGAGCCCTTCGCTAGTTTGGTCGACCGCAACTTGTACCTACTTCACCCGCTTGGCATAGGATACATTACCAGCGGGATGATTGTTCTAGGGTTGACCAAACATACGTGGCATGGCTAGAGGCACAAATTGATATTTGGGACCATCGGTATGACCTGATTTTGCCACCCCCTCCACCTGAGCATACGGATGGTGAGCATGAGTATATGGGCTGGTATCACAGCATTACCGGACTTTTCGTCGGGAATCCCGTTCATCGCGCTGATGGTCGGTACATTCCATACGCTGAGAGGCATGAGGTACTGGTATGTTATTTGTTATACTTACTTATAACATTAATATATTGTTCTGTAATTAATATTTTACATGTTATGCAGGCTATTGGCTTACATCTATTCTACCAGTTGGGACTACAGATGCAGTAGCATACCGGTGAGGGAGAGGCAACTTTGCACGAGTATGGCCGGCAGGTTACAGATTAGGCTTCCTGATTGAGGTGAGCTTATGATGATGAGCGCTTAGGACACGAGGCTGATTCTCTGCCGCCAGAGCAGTACCATCGTGGGCCAGCAGTGGAGTTTGAACGTGGTCAATGTGGCAGGCGTACCCAGTGAGGAAGAGGCGCCCCACGAGGTCGTAGGGGTTGGCGAGGACATGGTACCCAGAAAGGGGTCATTAAGACACATGTTGAGGATTTTGGAGTTGATCATCCGGGTGACTACCCTGATCCAGATGATGCTCCTTATGATATACTGTCATTAAGCTTTCAGCTGACGCCAGGGACTTCGCAGGTGACCACGTCAACTCCATTGTTGATCGTGGGCATGGCCATTATGCAACAAAAGTGGGATTAGTATTTTCTTGGTCCCAGACCCATTGGCGGTTGCTGATGATCGTCTGACACAAGATGTGCATAGTGGGAGCCGACTGAGTTATGGGTCATCATCGAGGGATGCTGAGGATCTTTCACAGGTGTAGGTTTGTTTGTATTACTATTATTTACTTTTGTTTTTATCACATTGATTAGTCATCAATATCTAATTTTTTTTTAAAGACATCATCCTCGCCCATCACGGAGGCCACTTTGTGCGATACTGACATGCCTAAGACGGATGATTATATTCAGGATCACGCCGAGACCATGGTAAGACCATTAAAACTTTTTTAGCTAACACGTATGTTAGTAATATATATTTCATATACTAAAATATCTTATTATTCTATAGGTTACTGATGGACCGAAGGCCCTTTCTACCGAGCCTGCCAGCCTTACCAAAAATCATGATGCAGTCCATCCTCCGATAAAGAGGCGACGTGATGAGGATGATCCTAATAGTGTAGCTGGTGGGATGGTATGCGCCTCAGGCCAGCCAATGCTTTAAAGCATATAGGTTGTGGGACACATTGGCATTTTTTTTATTATCTGTACATATGACATTCAGTATATAATAGCCACATTATTTATATTTTACGTTATTTGCGCATGTGTTTTTATTTCTCTGAGTTATTTATTAGTTTTATACTACAACACAAAAACAAAAATGACAACATAGCATAATTTAAATTCAGTACAATTAATGAAAATACATGACACGTAAAACATAAAGATGAAATACTACACCCAACACATCCATGTCTTTGTTTAGTCACTATCGCCCATTATTCTGTGCTTCAACTACTTAAATTTCTCTTTCAACCTATTTTTTTCTTCTTCTGCATCTTTTAGTTTCTTCTTCACACCCCCAAGTTGTTGTTGTAGTTTAAAGATCTAGAGTTCGTATTCATCGGTCATATTCCAAACATACTGCAAACATGATTTGTCCTGGTTAATGGGTTAATCATACCATCCTTCAAATCTACATTGATTTCCATCCTACCAATGGGGATTATAACACAACACTAATAATAAACATGTTATATAAAAAATATTAACAAACATATTTTCCAAAACAATAACTTACAAGTTGTTGACAGATACAGCGTCTGCGCCCCACTTTACTATTTGACTAGCATGGCTTCAGAATCTCACGTTTTCCACAATGACACATTCGTACGTCATTGCGTGCTGACATTTCTCAATGTAAGAAAAATGAAAAATCTATGGAAAGTGTTTCTATTTGTTTGGTTAAGCGCAAATAATAACTAAAATGCGCTAAGTATTTATAGTCAAGATAAAACACATAACACATATTGGTGGCGCGAATGATTCTTTAGGGTAAAAGACAACTTTTGCAGAACAACAACTTTTGCAGAAAAACAACCTTTTCAGGTCGACAAGACAATACACATAACACATATTGGTGGTGCTCTATGTTCTCGTTATTAGAATGACACTTTTTGCAGGTCGACAAAATAATACACATAACGCATATTGGTGGCGCGCGATGCTTTGCGTGATAATGATTCTTTCGTGTATAAGACAACTTCTTAAACTGAACCAAGACATCTATATTAAAAGACCATTGAAAGAAACATTAAAACATCCATATTAAAAATACCACAAACATTTAATAAGTGGTTCAAATAGAGGCAAAAAAGGTGAAGGTAGTTTAATAGATCCCCATGGAACACATCTTAACACTATCGATCCCTACCTGGAAAACCAATATTCTAGGTTGCTATACTGATTTGGTTGATGACATGTGGTATGGTGTTCTGCGTACCTTGGAAAATAAACCTATCAATATACTCACTGATCTCAAAGTTATCTGGCACATTATTGAGGGCGAACCGCATTATACAAAGCCTGAAGGTACGCGAATTTAGGGCGAAAAACTATAATGGATTCCCCTTTAATCAAAATGATATGATTATGAAGTACTATGTCGCTGGCATGGGCTTCTTGTGCCACAAGCACATTCTGCAACCTTCCAAACAAACATACACAAAGATGAACCAAAAGTGATTCGATATTTGATGAAGGAGATTTTAGAGATGGAAAAGGCACTAGATTTTTACCATGCAATGGATGATCTTAACTTCCTAAGAGAAACGGAGGATCAGTACTGGAATTTATTAGAAAATGAGAAATTGCGTATAGACAATAATTATCCTGTTTTCCCAATAGTTGTCGAGTGGGAGGGACTACCTAAGTTTCTACCACAAACGTTGGACGTAGGAGTCCCATATTGTTGTAGAAAGCAAGCAAGTGGTCTTATTGATGATAGCAATAAAATACGAGAAATGTGTGGCAATTGGGACCTAGATTACGATGACCTCGGTCCCGAAGGTTACGTACACGATGTTAACGAAGAAGATGAAGACATTGACAATGAAAGTGACAATGAAATAGTGCCATACATCGACAATAATGGCGAATAACAATTATTTTTTCTTGGGATGTATGTTAAATTTTGTATTGAAGTATTAATTCTAAATATCAATTATATTTAACTCCAATAGAAACATAATTATATTTCATAAATTTAGCAAGCTAAACATGTACATATACTTTTACAATAAATTACTACAACAAAACACTACTTGTATCCTTCATAATTGGGCACATTGGATGAACTTCCACTGGAAGCTAAATTACCTCCACTACCTAAACCAGCTGAAGAATATTTACGACGACCGTGTCCTGTTTGCGAGCATATGCCACATTTACGCGCATAAACGACATCACCAACATCCATTTAGTTTCGTATACGCGTTAGTTTTTTGCACTTGTCTTTGACGCACATACTCCTTGTTATACACCATTTTAAATGGTTCCGGTTGCCAATAATACTGAGCACCCACTAGCTACAATTGTCCATTATAGGGGTTTAAGTATGCACCAACACTATAGTCTTTATCAACGTACCTTGTTGCCCCGAAACCTATATGTTGAAAGCAATTCATGGCACACGGCATGTGATAGATGGACCATTTTCCACAGGAGCATAACCTTCTAGATTCATTGACGATGTGTGTAAGTTTCCCCCGGTTGTGATGAGTAGCAGTACGAACTTCAAAAATATTTTGCTCGTTGCAATGCTGCAAAAATGAATGCCATTGTGCTCGCTTCCTATATTTCTCAAAGATTTTAATTAGTATTGAAAAAAATTCAACACCCCTTTCCGTCAACGACGATGCACCTCACAATCTTTCAACAAACCTCTCCGCCATCTACTTGAATGACATGCGCACCATGGCAGTGAAAGACAATCCACTTGCAGACATCAATAACCTGTTGAAAGACTCTGGCACATTTGTAGTAAGAATTCCCCATCTTCTGCCACCATCCGTATGCAAAGTCCACTTATCAAGTTCATGTCGCATCAACATATTGTAGGCTCCATGATTTTCTTGCTTGATCAATTCCATTCGCCTCCTGAATTTACACTCTTGGTGATCTGTTGCAGCCATCCACATTAAATCATGCAAGTCCTTCTTCAGATAATCCCTTTGGAAGTTAGCCTTCAAGTGCCAAACATAGTAACGGTGGTAGGCATACGGTTCCTTCCATGCACGCATATTCTGTACATAACTTAAAATACCGCCATGCCAATCAGATATTAGACAAATACCCGAACGCTGTCAGACAGCGTGCTCTTTCAAGTGGTTCAAAAATAATTTCCACGTCTCTTGGCTTTCATTGGCACAAATAGCAAATGCTAGGGGAAATATACTTCCTTTAGCATCTATTACAACGGCGATCAACAACTTAATATAATACTTTCCATAGACATGAGTGCCATCTATGGATATTTCCAGCAGACAATGCACAAAACCATCAATGGCTATTCCCAGACTCCGCTCAAGCTTCCATTCAACAACAGTCCCGGGGTTAAAGTATTGCAATGCGGCCATGTACCTGGATAGAGAGGCAAAGGACTTATCCCAGTTACCACAAACAATTTCAAATGCACGTTTGCGTCCAAGAAATGATTTTCTTTTGGTAATGGTACATCCATATACCTGATGGACAGATGTTATACACTCTTTGATCTTGTACCTTATTGTCACGCCCCAAACTTAAGGAGGCATGGCTAGCACCCGGAGACGTACTGGCCTGAGCGAACCACTCTGTAACTCATTTTTTTTGTAATTATCATGGGCCAACATGACCACAACTCGTAATGTATGGCTTTATATCCCATAATTATTCATAAATTGCATTACAAATAATTTCAAAATATTTCTTAGCTCAATATGTCATTTTTAATCCTATTAGGATTCAATTATTTCACAAATTAGCCAATTTAGCATTATTTAGCTATAATTACAATAACTTTGCAATTATTGCCTAATTACACATTTTTATGCTATTTTAATTCAATAATCAGTCATCTTACATTTTAATACTGGTTAATTACCTTAATTTTACCCATTTAGCCTTAATTTCATTTTATCTAATTATTAGCTATTCTTATTAATTATTTATCTAATTTTAATGGGTATTTAACAATTAGCCCCTTTCTATTTAAATTATAGCCTAATTTAATCTGACCCCGACCCAATTAAAACCAACCCAAGATCCAATCGAAATAACCCAACAACCCAAGCCCAATACCCTATCCTACCCGACCCAATCCTGTGTGTAATCTGGACCGTTGATCAAATTTGATCAACGGCCCAGATTCACTCTTACCTAATTTAACCCCTAAAGACTACCCCCTTCCTCTCATTCATTACCAACCAAAGCATCTCTCTATCTCCCTCTCCCTCTCTCTATCTCTGGTTCTCTCTAGAACCCTCTCCTAGCCCCTGCTTCACCCCATGCCGGTTTGACACTACCCTGAGGTCCTCAGGTGAACCTGGAGCGTTTCAAATTCCCCTACAGCCTTTCATGCCATTTTCCGGCCACCTCCGGCCGTTCGAGTAAGATCTATGACTTTCGGGTTAAAACATGTAATGTTTTGAGGTTTTCTTATCTTTTCTGGGTTCTCTCTGAAACCCTATTTCTTAAAAATCTCCTATTATTTTAGATCTATGATAGATCTGTGTATATTTTAAGTTATTTCGTTGTTTTTCTCAAAGATTCTCCGATTTTCCCTAAAACGACTCTTCGTTTTCAACTAGGGTTTCATGACTCCGTTTTAAATGATTTCCCTATGATTTTTTCAGTATTATCTTAGGATATATACTGTGTTTTAGTGATTTATCAAAGTTTCTCTCTTTTATTGGATCGTTGTGATGAAATCCCTAATTTTAGACCTAAACCCTAACTCCCTGACTTTGTCTTTGATATTGTTTGCATATGTGCTTGCATCTCATGAACTTTATGATGTTTTACCCTATGTTGTTCATCTATATCTCTGATTTTTTCCTTGCTTTTCCACTTACATTACTGTTTACCCTATAAATTCATGTGAATCCCTAATTTCATATGTTTTCACTACTAGGGTTTCTTTCTTGCCTGTTATTTCTTCAATTCACATTAATCTCCTTTAATTGATGTTATTCCTGTTCGAATCCCTGATTCTTTGTAATTTTACTTTATTAGGGTTCCTGATTTGTTATTTGAATCCCTGATTCCTTGTGATTTGAAAACCTTACTGATTTTTTATGGGATATTCTTACTAATTTCCGACCTTTAGCTTATTTCTTACCTTGTTACATGGCCAATTTACTGTTAATTGATCCCTATTTTCTTAATTAAAATCTGATGAACCTAGTCTCAATTGCATATTTGTATTGGGTTGAAATTGTTTTCTTATATGTTATATGCATGAGAACTTTCCTTATTTGTTACTTTGCCTACTAGCCGTTTGAGTTTAACCCCTTCAATTAGGGATACTTATGCTGATTTTACACTATTTTGAATATTCCCTTAAGCTACATATGGTACCTTTCCTTATTTGTTGTCTGCTTAATACCGTTTGAACTTGATTCCTTCAATTAAGGGACACCTATACTGATTGTGTATTGATTAATACTCAGTCCCTTAATTATTGGTTAATTTTGATTCCCACCTTATTTGCTACCTGTTTTCAAAACTACATATACTACATTCTCTCATTAGCGCAGACACGTACTAATTGTTCAACTCTCTCTCACACAACTAACACTCTCTACTCTCTCTCTTTTCTGTGCTACTTCCTACTCTTCTAAGTTAGCCGGCTGCAAGACAAGGCTAACTATTGTGCATCTCCCATTTTTTGCTTTGTGTTATTGCTTTCTTCACTTCACTGGTATATCCTAATTCAAATTTCAGTTCTCAAACCAACATGTTTCTATTACTATCGCAATTCATTGTGTTTCTAATCTGCTTCTATTTACCATTCTGTTGTTCAACATGTAACTAAATCTTGGATTCCATCTAGCATGTCAAGTTATGCTTTATTATCCTGCATGTCTTTGTGTATTCCAAACCTGTCTTTATGTGAATTTCCCTGTTTATGTTAGTTTGGGTAGACTTTATTGTCTTAAACTGGTTGGTACTGCTATGTAAGTTTAGCCATATACCCTATTGTACCCCTGATCCTCTAAAAACCCATAGGAACTGCTGATTGTGTACTGCCTGCTATATGCTTGCCCTCACCTGCTACGTATTTGTCCCTCAAATACCATTCCCCTGCTTGTGGTTGATCGACTATTATTGGTTCTTTGTGTGATGTTGAACTTGTTTGGTGTTCCTGCTCTTTCAGTCTATTTCAGTGGTTAAACTTCACTATTATAAAACTATTTCAATCAAGTCTCCCTTTTCAAAACTGTTTTTTTACTTACCCCTTTCAAAAACTATTTTCTTACTTAACCTTTTCAAAACTATATCAAGCACTCTCACTCAACTCTTAGACCCCTTAAGTTCTGCCCCCTTTGTGTGAGCACTAGTTTGGGGCCTCTGATATCCCTATGAACTTTGACACACTAAGGCTGGCCATTCCACACTGCACTTACTCTATCTTGGCTATGAAATCTGGGTGTGAGCACTGCCCGGGATCCCTTGAGGTTCTGAGGGAACTCTGACACATCCGGATTGTGGAAAAGGTTGTGAAACAATACTTGGCACTGAGGACCTGGAAACTTGGGCCTATACTGTAGGCTCCCTATAGTTAACTTCTTAATTTCCTTATTTCCAGTTATGTAATTCCTATTCAAAGGTCTGTAATAATTATTTGTAAAACAACTCTGGGGTTGGATAGTGAAAAGGGGGTGGATAATATGCATGTTGTAATGTAATCGAGGGTAGAAATCATGCTTCCTAGGTTTACTTTCTCTATGCGCAATAGCAGCCATGTTTAGGTACAACATGCCAAGCATGCCATGCATTAGATATCATGCAACATAGGATCTATATACATATACTGTTTTCAGCATCTCATCATTACTTAGAAATCCTGTCCTAGAATAAACAACGTTAACAAAAACTCCAATCATGTCTCATCATGCTACAACCATGCCTACGCGCTTAGAAATCCTGTTTTAGATAACTAACATTAAAAACTGTCATATATGTCTATTTTGAAACTATGCATAATGCTGTGATTCTATGTGCATTCAGAAACCTTGCCTTAGCAACTGCATATGCATCATTCTGCATTAGACATCATGTTCTAGGATCATACTCATTTAATTACACTTAGTCTAAATACAGATGTATAAAACAGTCTTCCTGTTCTCACAACTGGTAATTAGTCTCTGAACATTTGCAACACTTAGAACTGCATGTTATTAGGTATAATGACCTGGAATTGTTAACAAATCTGAATAATTGCTACATATTATCCTACACTTAGGCAAGCCTTAAGTAATCAACTTTAAAATAAAATTGGGACGGTCTTCTTTTGCTTAACTGTCAGCATGTTTAAAACGAATATGCAAAACTGATTAGGACTTCTTCTCTGAGTAATGTAATAAATCTGACTCTGTTGTTATCACTTAGAAGCCATTCTTAGGATCTGAATTGGGACCTTAATTGTGTGTGAGACATGCTGCTTATGTGCACTGTTTGTAGAGGTCTTTGAGCCCTTTTCCTGTTTATGTGTTACCCCTTATCTGCAGTCATATTTGTTTCTCTATATGTCGCACTAGTATTTTACCTTTAAACTTGAGGGTCTGCCTAGAACCCCCTTTTATAGGATAGAAGTCCTAAATTCCTCCGGGACTTGATAGGAAGGGACGGGTAGCATCATGCAATAGAGGTCGAGACCAACACTCGGTTTAGTTACTTTCACGGGGTGGGAAAGGGTAGATATGGATATGATGACCGATGCACTAATACCACGTATAACCCCTCTTTGAGGAGTGTCATACCGGGTATTTCATTGATGAGATCCATATTATAAACAAACCTAGGATACCCCTTTACTTTCATAAACATGCTTAGATTGTAATTCTTTTTAAAATCTAGCTTTCCATTAACTTTTTTCAAATATCCGTGTACTTAAACTTAAATCCCCTATTATTTGATCCATACTTTTTTATTTGCTAATTGTACAAATTCACAAAAGTTGTTTGGCCGGGAACCACACTTGTGGATCCTGAGGGGTGCCTAACACCTTCCCCTTAGGATAATTTCAAGCCCTTACCCTGTCTCTGGTTATCAAACGTAGTTGTAAATGAACCCCTAGGTGCCCTAACGCACCTTAAAAATCGTTAGGTGACGACTCTTCAAAAATGCAAAAACCTTTCCCAAAAGGAACGAGTTGTCCGAACCAATGTCATAAACCCCTTTAAATCGGTCTCCGAAATAAGCGCTCTGGGGAAAAAAGGGGGCGCGACAGCATGACGACTCTGCTGGGGATTTTTAGGCTTTTACCATTTCAAACTTCTTTGTGGATTTGTACCTTTACTTTGCTAATATTTGCACACTTTCCCTTTCCCCTTTATGTGCAATTAATTGTTCATCTCTTTCAAGTATTTATTCTTTTCCAAAAACAAAACTGACAGGTTTTATTTGTTTCCCTTTGTAACCGTTTTAAATCATAACTGTTGTATTTACCGCTTTCTTAATGTGCAAATACATGACAACATGCTTTTAATTATTGCATAATCATGCTCAACATCATACTCCACTCGTGCCAAACAAAATACTATAGCAACAATTGATGAGTGGTTGCGCCCTTCCTATATCATTACCTCCTGAATTCGGAAAGGCTTATTTGCGGTAAAACTAGTCGATCAGAGGTGCAGTCGACGGTTCTGTGCCTTTCCCCTTGAGTTGTCCGCTCAAGGGTACCAGTCTAAAACCCCATAGAAACTTTACTCTGTTATACTGCTGCATACATCATGGTCGAACCTAGCCAGGCTAACGTATTGTCCGCACAATAGCCTTTAAGATAGCCTTGTCCAAAAGTCCACTGGGTTTCCATAAACCCAAACGAACATCACCATGTTATGTGCATTTATTTGGAGAATTAAATGCTTCATGCTAATTGTTGATGTTAAATAGTCGAGTCTGGTGGAGGTAAGGGTCTAACCTTGTTTGCCTTGCATAAATATGAGGCACAAAGTCCCTAGATTCGGCATGGTCACCAACATCCACCCAAAATTGTTGAGTTGGTGGGAAGATCTGCACTCTAGTGACAAAACCCTCGTAAAGAAATATCTGGTTAATCTATCGTCCCTCCTGGACACCCAGCCTAATAACATGAGCTGAGGGGGCCGAAGGTGGACATCTAGCCAGAGCATACCTACTGCTAGGACTTCGCGAGTTGGGGAAGCTGTTCGAAGGAAGCAAGGATGTCGAATCTGGGGAAGGTCCTTCTAGGACCAAATAGATAGGAATGTCTTTCTTTTGCTTTATCAATGTAATAAGGCCAATGGCCATTAGTGACCTTTATTTCTTATCGTTTTGGGATTCGTCTATTTTTTATCAATGAAATGAGGCATTTAGCATTTTTAGTTCTCCAAATCAACTTGTCGCTAGGCCTACCTCAGGAACAAAGAGGTTCCCAAATTAGGACACGCTTCATATTCCGCACTATGTGTTTAAATACTGCAATACTCTTTATATAATCCTCACTGCCTTGATTACCTTTTGTTTTTGTTTTTGTCTTCTTTTATTATTCCCCTCCCCAAAGCATTACTATTACCTGTCTTGATGAACCAATGATTGTGACGTGCAGCGAGAAAACACAACAAACGGACATTGATTCAGAGGAAGATGACATACCTGACGAGATTGTTAAAGAAGTTGAGAATTTTGAGAACAGACCTAAGTCCAACCTGGACGAAACCGAAATTGTCAACTTGGGAGACTCGGAAAATGTCAAGGAAACTCGCATCAGCATTCATTTGTCTCCGTCAGAGAAGAAAGAATACATAGAATTTCTAAAGGGGTATGAGGACATATTCGCCTGGTCGTATGATGACATGACTGGTCTGAGTACATCCATTGTGGCTCACAAACTGCCAACCAATCCAATGTGTCCGCCAGTAAAGCAAAATCTCAGAAAGTTCAAGCCTGATATGAGCTTGAAAATCAAGGAAGAAGTCACCAAGCAAATCAATGCTAAGGTTCTCAGGGTAGTGGAATACCCGGCATGGTTAGCCAACATTGTGCCAGTACTGAAGAAATATGGGAAGGTCAGAGTCTGTGTCGACTACCGGGATCTCAATCGGGCCAGTCCGAAAAATGACTTCCCTTTGCCAAATATACATATCCTGATTGACAATTGCGCCATGCATGAGCTACAATCATTCGTGGATTGCTTCGATGGTTATCATCAGATCTGGATGGATGAGGAAGACGCTAAGAAAATGGCTTTCATTACACCGTGGGGAGTATATTGTTACAAGATGATGCCATTCCGGCCTAAAGAATGCTGGGGCCACCTAAATGAGGGCTATGACCACTATCTTCCATGATATGATACACAAGGAGATCGAAGTGTATGTGGATGATGTTATTATCAAGTTAAAAAAAGCTACTGACCACATAGAAGATCTGAGGAAATTCTTCAATAGATTGCGTAAATACAATCTGAAGCTGAATCCCGCGAAGTGTGCATTTGGGGTTCCTACGGGAAAACTGCTTGGGTTTATTGTCAGCCGCCGAGGGACAGAATTGGATCCGTCAAAGGTTAAAGCCATTCTAGAATTACCACCGCCAAGGAACAAGAAAGATGTGATAAGTTCTTGGGACGTCTTAACTACATCAGTCGGTTCATAGCACAATCCACAGTTATCTGTGAGCCTATCTTCAAGATGCTGAAGAAAGATGTTGCGACCAAATGGACCGATGATTTCCAGAAAGCCTTCGACAGAATTAATGAGTACTTGTCAACACCACCAGTATTGGTACCACCTGAGCCAGGTAGAACTTTGCTACTCTACCTCGCGGTGTTAGATGAAGTTTCGGCTGTGTTCTGGGGACTCATGATGAAATAGGAAGGAAGGAGCAAGCTATTTATTATCTCAGCAAGAAGTTCACTCCATACGAGGCCCAGTATTCTTTATTGGAACGCACATGTTGTGCTCTGACATAGGTGACTCAGAAGCTGAGGCATTAATTTTGTGCCTACACCACATATCTCATATCGAGGATCGATACCTTGAAGTACATCTTTCAGAAGCCCATGCCCACTGGCAAGCTAGCCAAGTGGCAAATCCTGCTGAGTGAGTTCGACATTGTTTATGTAACTCAGAAAGCGGTCAAGGGACAAGCATTGGCGGACCATCTTGCTGAGAATCCTGTGGACGAAGAATACGAACCTTTGAAAACGTATTTTCCTGATGAAGAGGTATCATTCATAGGAGAAGACATTGCATAATCCTATGACGGTTGGAGACTGTTCTTCGATGGAGCGGCGAATTTCAAAGGAGTTGGCATTAGAGCTGTCCTAATATCGGAAACTGGTCAACATTATCTGGTATCCGGCAAACTCAGATTCCCCTACACCAACAATATGGCCGAATATGAAGCCTGCATCTTAGGGCTCAAAATGGCCATTGACATGAACGTTCAAGAATTGCTAGTGATTGGTGGCTCAGACTTGCTGGTACATCAGGTACAAGGAGAGTGGGATACTAAGAATTCCAAGATAATGTCGTATCTGCACCACGTGCAGGAATTGAGAAAGAGGTGCACGAAGATAGAATTTCGGCATGTCCCCAGAATCCAGAATGAGTTCGCCGATGCATTGGCTACTCTGTCCTCTATGATTCAGCATTTAGACAAGAATTTCATTGATCCCATTCCGGTAAAGATCCATAACAAACCATCTTACTGTGCATATGTGGAAGAAGAATCATACGGAAAACCTTGGTTTCATGACATCAAGGAATATTTGGCAAAAGGAGAGTACCCAGAGCTTGCAAATTCTACTCAGAAACGCACACTTCAGAGACTGTCCAACAACTTCTTTCACAGCGGAGGAATCTTGTACAGGAGGACTTTCGATTTGGGGCTATTAAGATGTGTCGGCGCAAAGGAAACATCCAAGATGCTAGAGGAAATCCATGTTGGGACTTGCGGCCCGCATATGAACGGTTTTGTTTTGGCGAAGAAGATACTCTGGGCCAGTTACTTTTGGATGACTATGGAAACAGACTGCATCCAGTATGTCCGGGAATGCCACCGCTATCAGATACATGCATACATGATAAAGGTACCTCCAAATAAGCTTAATGTGCGAGCTCACCATGCTCGTTCGCCGCCTGGGGCATGGACGTTATTGGACCAATTGAACATGACGCCTCCAACGGACACATGTTCATTCTAGTAGCCATCGATTATTTCACCAAATGGGTCGAAGCAGCATCCTACAAAGCAGTGACTAAGAAAGTCATGACAGACTTTGTTCGCGATCGCATTATTTGTCGATATGGAATTCCATAGTCAATCATTACTGATAATGGCTCCAATCTCAGCAGTGACTTGATGAAAGCTATGTGCGAAACCTTCAGAATCAAACACAAGAATTCCACAGCTTACAAACCTCAGATGAATGGAGCTGTAGAAGCCGCTAACAAAAACATCAAGAAGATATTGAGAAAGATGATAGAGAGGAATAAGCAGTGGCACAAGAAGTTATCATTTGCCTTATTAGGATATCACACCACGCTCCGCACATCGACCGGTGCAACTCTTTATATGCTGGTTTATGGTACATAGGTTGTTATTCCCGCTGAGGTAGAAATTCCTTCCCTAAGGATCATACAAGAAGCTGAGCTCAGCGATGCAGAGTGGTTAAAGAATCATTATGAGTAGTTAGCCCTCATAGACGGAAAGAGAATGAATGTCGTATGTCACGGTCAACTTTTTCAGAATAGAATGACCCGAGCTTTCAACAAAAGAGTCAAGCCAAGACAGTTCGCACCGGGGCAACTGGTGTTAAAGAAGATCTTTCCACATCAAGATGAAGCCAAAGGGAAATTCTCTCCCAACTGGCAAGGTCCGTATATGGTTCACCGAGTATTGACAGGAAGAGCTCTCATACTTGCAGAAATGGACGGAGAAGTCTGGCCAAAACCAATCAATTCAGATGCAGTCAAGTGCTACTATGTGTAATCTTTATGCTTTCCTCAATGATGTAAATTGAACTACGCCTGACCTGATTCCCATTTAAGAGGGGATACATAGGCAGCCCTAGGGGTTCGGTCATAATTCAATAAGAAATTTCATTTTTCCCCGCAATTGGAAACTGGGGAAGAATTTCGAGGAGGACCCTCAAAATTTCGAAGCAAGTTCAGCTGATCACCATATGAGCAGCAATCAGAAACGTCAACCCATCAAACTGGGGCAGAATTTTGAGGTGGACCATCAAAATTCCATAGCAGGAGAGGTTGCAATGTCTCGAACCGTGTCACGGTCGTCGGTTCATCCAAAAAATTATTTTTAAATTATACATTATGTTATACTTTTACAAAATCATGCATGTTTGTTCTTCAAACAACTTTGTTTAGCAAACGCCACCCTAATGATACGAACGGTATCATCATATCAAGCTAAACGAGTCAAGCAAAGCCAGCGGGGATACGAACTAACCTTCCCCTTACAGAACTCATGACTTTTCTTTGGATGCAGGCACTAGGATTGAAAAATCCCTAAACATATTGTCCGCCCAGGGGACAAACATTGTTCAAAATGCGATTCTCAAAACCGTTGCACTTGCCGACATTTATTATCAATGCAAACGATGCTTCATTATCACAATGCTCACAATGGTCACAATGGTCACAATACCGCAATTTATTACCAGCTAAGAATTCCTACTGTCATTTTATTTCTTGCATAAGGCTACTATTCTGCCTTCCATCTGCATAAGGCTACCTTTCTGCCTTCCAATTTGCATAAGGCTATTATTCTGCCTTCCAAGTTTCATAAGGCTACCATTCTGCCTTCCGAGGATAAGCTCTTCCTCCCCTGCATTCACATTCTTTCATAAGGCTACCATTCTTCCTTCCGAGGTTAAGCTCTACCCCCCGTGCATTCGCATTCTTGCATAAGGCTACCATTCTGCCTTCCGAAGTTAAGCTCTACCTCCCCTGCATTCGCATTTTGCATAAGTCTACCTTTCTGCCTTCCAATTTGCATAAGGTTATTATTGTGCCTTCCAACTTGCATAAGACTACCATTCTTCCTTCCGAGGTTAAGCTTTACCTTCATCCACATTTCATAAGGCTACCATTCTTCCTTCCGAGGTTAAACACTACCTCCATCTGCATCTGCATAAGGCTACCTTTCTGCCTTCCGAGGTTAAGCTCTACCTCTATCCACATTGCATAAGGCTACCATTCTGCCTTCCAAGGTTAAACTCTACCTCCATCTGCATCTGCATAAGGCTACCTTTCTGCCTTCCGAGACTAAACACTGTCTCCATCTACATTGCATAAGGCTACCATTATGCCTTCCGAGGCTAAGCTCTGCCTCCGATTTACTTTTCGAGACTAAGCGTTGTCTTAAGCACTATTTACTTCACTTTCCTTTCAGGCTAAGCTCTGCCCTACTATTCGAAAGATTAAGCTCTGTTTATCAGCACCATACTATTGCATCTACATGGGCTGAAATATCTCCAATTTATCCAAAGGCGTCATCGTTCGGAGGCACCATCTTCATGGCCCGAGAACATCATGTCATGGCCTGAGGATCTCTTTCAATTTTGCATATCATTATTCAAAGGCGTCATGGTTCGGAGGCACCATCCTCATGGCCCGAGAACATCATTTGATGGCCTGCGAATCCTGCATCAAGCTACCCATGGCCCAAGACATCATGGTCTGAGGACGTCATCTCTAACCGTCCAAAGACATCATTCATGGTCCGACGGGAACTTGCATCATGTTTAAATTACGCGCAATATATGTTGGTATTGTTTATTTGCAAGTAATCCGGCGAGCAATGGCCATCCCGGCAGGAGAGGTCCCGCTCCAGTTCTCCTAACTACCCTGTAAGCCAATCATTCATCCAGTCCTATATGTTGCGTCCGTTCTTGTAAAAAGCTCCACCGGTATACTTCGCCGATGACTCCTCAAACTACATACATCCTGATTCCTGTAAAACCAGGGATATGTAGGCAACTCAGAAACCAGGGTGCGACCTTAATCTTTTCAAACTATTTCACTCGGTCAAAATTGGCCATCAATCTTTACCCGACAACTCTTTCATCCTTCCCGGGTAAAGAGGGGAAGCTGTTGATACCCAATTTTTCCTCAATTTTTTTTTAAAATTTGCATATATACCTTCAAAATCACTTTTTATAATAATTGGTATAATTTTCCATATTTTTATCAATTTATTGTCTAATTTATTCAATACTTTATATCCCATAATTATTCATAAATTGCATTGCAAATAATTTCAAAATATTTCTTAGCTCAATATATCATTTTTAACCCTATTAGGATTCAATTATTTCATAAATTAGCCAATTTGGCATTATTTGGTTATAATTACAACAACTTTGCAATTATAGCCTAATTACACATTTTTATGCTATTTTAATTCAATAATCAGCATCTTACATTTTAATACTAGTTAATTACCTTAATTTCACCTATTTAGCCTTAATTTAATTTTATCTAATTATTAGCTATTCTTATTAATTATTTATCTAATTTTAATGAGTATTTAACAATTAGCTCCTTTCTATTTAAATTATAGCCTAATTTAATCTGACCCCAACCCAATTAAAATCAGCCCGAGACCCAATCGAAATAACCCAACAACCCAAGCCCAATACCCCATCCTACCTGACCCAATCCTGTGTGTAATCTGGACCGTTGATCAAATTTGATCAACGACCCAGATTCACTCTTACCTAATTTAACCCCTAACAACTACCTCTCTTCCTCTCATTCATTCCCAACCCAATCATCTCTCTATCTCCCTCTCTCTATCTCTGGTTCTCTCTAGAACCTTCTCGCCTCCCCCTCTCTGATGGACTCTGTCCATCTTCTCCGGCCATCTCCCTCGCGGGAAACTATGTCCTCTCACCCTCTCCGAGACCCTGCTTCACCCCACGCCGGTTTGACACTACCCTGAGGTCCTCAGGTGAACCTGGAGCGTTCAACTCCCCCTACGGCCTTTCATGACATTTTCCGGCCACCTCCGGCCGTTCGAGTAAGATCTATGACTTTTGGGTTAAAACCAGTGATGTTTTGAGGTTTTCTTATCTTTTCTGGGTTCTCTCTAAAACCCTATTTCTTAAAACTCTCCTATTCTTTTAGATCTATGATAGATCTGTGTATATTTTAAGTTATTTCGTTGTTTTTCTCAAAGATTCTCCGATTTTCCCTAAAACGACTCTTTGTTTTCAACTAGGGTTTCATGACTCCATTTTAAATGATTTCCCTATGATTTTTTCAGTATTATCTTAGGATCTCTACTGTGTTTTAGTGATTTATCGAAGTGTCTCTCTTTTATTGGATCGTTGTGATGAAATCCCTAATTTTAGACCTAAACCCTAACTCCCTGACTTCGTCTTTGATATTGTTTGCATATGTGCTTGCATCTCATGAACTTTATGATATTTTACCCTATGTTGTTCATCTATATCTCTGATTTTTTCCTTGCTTTTCCGCTTACATTACTGTTTACCCTATAAATTCATGTGAACCCCTAATTTCATATGTTTTCACTACTAGGGTTTCTTTCTTGCCTGTTATTTATTCAATTCACATTAATCTCCTTTAATTGATGTTATTCCTGTTCGAATCCCTGATTCTTTGTAATTTTACTTTATTAGGGTTCCTGATTTGTTATTTGAATCCATGATTCCTTGTGATTTGAAAGCCTAACTGATTTCTTATGGGATATTCTTAGTAATTCTAACCTTTAGCTTATTTCTTACCTTGCTACATGGTCAATTTACTGTTACTTTATCCCTATTTCCTTAATTAAAATCAGATGAACCTAGTCTCAATTGCATACTTGTATAGGGTTGAAATTGTTTCCTTATATGTTATATGCATGGGAACTTTCCTTATTTGTTATTTTGCCTACTAGCCGTTTGAGTTTAACCCCTTCAATTAGGGATACTTATGCTGATTTTACACTATTTTGAATATTCCTCTAAGCTACATATGGTACCTTTCCTTATTTGTTGTCTGCTTAATATCGTTTGAACTTGATTCCTTCAATTAAGGGACACCTATACTAATTGTGTACTGATTAATACTCAGTCCCTTAATTACTGGTTAATTTTGAGTCCCACCTTATTTGCTACCTGTTTTCAAAACTATATATACTTCATTCTCTCATTAGCACATACACGAACTAATTGTTCAACTATCTCTCTCACAACTAAAACTCTCTGCTCTCTCTCTTTTCTATGCCACTTGATACTCTTCTAAGTTATTCGGCTGCAAGCCAAGGCTAACTATTGTGCATCTCCTATTTCTTGCTTTGTGTTACTGCTTTCTTCACTTCACTGGTATGTCCTGATTCAAATTTTAGTTCTCAAACCAACATGTTTCTATTACTGTCGTAATTCATTGTGTTTCTAATCTGCTTCTATTTACCATTATGTTGTTCAACAGGTAACAAAATCTTGAATTCCATCTAGCATGTCAAGTTATGCTTTATTACCTGTCTTTGTGTATTCCAAACCTGTCTTTATGTGAATTTTCCTGTTTATGTTAGTTTGGGTATACTCTATTGTCTTAAACTGGTTGGTACTAATATGTTAGTTTAGCCCTATACCCTACTGTACCTTTGATCCTCTGAACCAATAGGAACTGCTGATTGTGTATTGCCTGCTACATGCTTGCCCTCACCTGCTCTGTATTTGTCCCTCAAATCCCATTCTCATGCTTGTGGTTGATTGACTGTTATTGGTTCTTTGTGTGATGTTGAACTTGTTTGGTGTTCCTGCTCTTTCTGTCTATTTAAGTGGTTAAACTTCTTTGTGATAAAACTATTTCAATCAAGTCTCCCTTTTCAAAACTGTTTTCTTACTTACCCCTTTCAAAAACTGTTTTCTTACTTAACCTTTTCAAAACTATATCAAGCACTCTCACTCAATTCTTAGACCCTTTAAGTTCTACCCCCTTTGTGTGAGCATTGCTTTGGGACCCCTGAGCTCCCTCTGAACTTTGACACACAAAGGTTGGCCATTCCACACTGCACTTACTCTATCTTGGCTATGAAATCTGGGTGTGAGCACTGCCCGGGATCCCTTGAGGTCCCGAGGGAACTCTGACACACCCGGATTGTGGAAAAGGTTGTGAAACAATACTTGGCACTGAGGACCTGGAAACTTGGGCCTATACTGTAGGCTCCCTATAGTTAACTTCTTATTTTCTTTATTTCCAGTTATGTAATTCCTATTCAAAGGTCTGTAATAATTATTTGTAAAACAACTCTGAGGTTGGATAGTGAAAGAAAGGGTGGGTAATATGCATGTTGTAGTGTAATCGAGGGTCGAAATCATGCTTCCTAGGTTTACTTTCTCTATGCGCAATAGCAACCATGTTTAGGTACAACATACCAAGCATGCCATGCATTATCATGCAACATAGGATCCATATACATATAATGTTTTCAGCATCTCATCATCACTTAGAAATCTTGTCCTAGAATAAATAACGTTAACAAAAACTGCAATCATGTCTCATCATGCTACAACCATGCCTACGCGCTTAGAAATCCTATTTTAGGTAAACAACATTAAAAATTGTCATCCATGTATATTCTGAAACTGTGCATAATGCTGTAGTTTTATGTGCATTTAGAAATCTTGTCTTAGCAACTGCATATGCATCATTCTGCATTAGACATCATGTTCTAGGATCATACTCATTTAATTACACTTAGTCTAAATACAGATGTATAAAACAGTCTTCCTGTTCTCACAACTGGTAATTAGTCTCTGAACATTTGCAACACTTAGAACTGCATGTTATTAGGCATAACAACCTGGAATTGTTAACAAATCTGAATAACTGCTACGTATTATCCTACGCCTAGGTAAACCTTAAGTAATCAACTTTAAAATAAAACTGGGACTGTCTTCTTGTGCTTAACTGTCAACATGTTTAAAACCAGTAGGCAAAACTGATTAGGACTTCCTCTCTGAGTTATGTAATAAATCTGACTCTGTTGTTATCACTTAGACGCCATGCTTAGGATCTGAATTGGGGCCTTAATTGTGTATGAGACATGCTGCTTATGTGCACTGTTTGTGGAGGTATTTGAGCCCTTTCCTATTTATGTGTTACCCCTTATCTGCAGTCCTATTTGTTTCTTTATATGTCGCACTAGTATTTTATCTTTAAACTTGAGGGTCTGCCTACCCCCTTTTATAGGATAGAAATCCTAAATTCCTCCGGGACTGATAGGAAGGGACGGGTAACAGCATGCAATAGAGGTCGAGACCAACGCTCGCTTTAGTTACTTTCACGAGGTGGGAAAGTGTGATATGGATATGATGACCGATGCGCTAATACCACATGTAGCCCCTCTTTGAGGAGTGTCATACCGGGTATTGCATTGATTTGATCCATATTATAAACAAACCTAGGATACCCTTTTACTTTCATAAACATGCTTAGATTGTAATTCTTTTTAAAATCTAGCTTTCCATTATCTGTTTTCAAATATCCATGTACTTAGACTTAAATCCCCTATTATTTGAGCCATACTTATTTATTTGCTATTTGTACAAATTCACAAAAGCTGTTTGGCTGGGAACCACACTTGTGGATCCTGAGGGGTGCCTAACACCTTCCCCTTAGGACAATTTCAAGCCCTTACCCTGTCTCTGGTTATCAAACGTAGTTGTAAATGAACCCCTAGGTGCCCTAACTCACCTTAAAAATCGTTAGGTGGCGACTCTTCAAAAATACAAAACCCTTTTCCCAAAAGGAACGAGTTGTCCCAACCAATGTCATAAATCCTTTTAAACCGAGCCCCGAAAGGAGCGCTCCGGAGAAAAAGGGGGCGCGACACTAAACATGCTTGAATATCATTTTACAGGAATAAATAACATAGACATCCTCAATCGTTAAGAGTAGAAATACTTATGAAATAACATTACGTTTACATATCGTTACTTGGATCATGCCAAAATAAAGAAGAATTAGCCTTAACGTACCTTAATTGCTCAGAAGACCTCGAGAAGTATGTAGATGAAGATTAGACTTGGATCACATTCAAATGAATTACAAGTTGTTGGCATGAATTCCAAAATGATTTCTTAATTAAGAGACGTTGAACCTTGATAATTCATTCTTTCACACAAAATGAAGTGTGAATGGTATAAGTAGCCTTTCCAAAATGAAAGCAAAAGGGCCATTAAATGTTTGGCTTCCAACTAGCCATGAATTGGAGGTGGAAGTCCTACCTTTATGACAACTAATGCTTACTAATACAAAGACATCTACTACATACTTATCCCTATATATTTGTACTTAATGTATATATATATATATATATATATATATATATATACA
>ML293612.1:10013-84668 GCA_005239495.1 Nicotiana undulata | reverse complement strand
GTGTATAAGAGACAGATATATATATATATATATATATATAAACTATTTACTTCATTACCTAATATTTAATCAATTAGCCACATAATAAATTCTAAGTCTCATTTAACTTAAATACTAATATACTTTATATACCTTACTATTATGGTCATGTGGTATAGCACTAATTTATAAATATTGGGTGTTATAGCTTGGACCGTATTTTATTTCAAATTGTCAAACTTCGACTAACCTTATTTTCTTCAACCCGTTTATCCTCTCACCTTCACGAATTTACTTATCACTTGTTTGAAATAGCATAACACTTATATCCTCAAAATAATATTGCTCTTGTCTTAAAGTACTACTATTAAAATATTAAAATATTAATATATACCATATAAAATCAATACATATATTATTATTTCATTAAAATATTCATGTAAAAGTACATATATTTTTTCAAATTTTAATTTTGCTAATCTCATATAAAGAGTATAAATTTTCGTACGCTTAATTCTTAAAATGATAAAAAGATAACCTTTTTTTTCTTGTGAGAAAACAATTTTATCCTTACAATAAAGAAAATCTCGTAAACTTTATTATATTATGTATATAATTTAAAGCATATGCAAAAGTAGTAATATTAATAACTATATAAAATCATATTTTTCAAACTTTTTTACAAAAATATTCCACTCAAAATATCATATCAAATGTATATAATGATATCAATGTTGTTAAACTTACGGGGTCTTACAATGACATAGTCACAAATCTATATAATCTCATGAATGGTCTTAATACGTTCAAGCTAATGTGGATTACTACGACTTATCCTAATATTAAAGTATGGGATGTAACACTTATGGACGCTTCAATGTGTGAAATCAAGACAAGAGAAATCAAGTCAACATTCAAGTTAAAATAATTCCCACTGAATGTGTACATTTCACAATTGTGGGTGCCAATGTATTTACCCACAACCCACATATTTGTTTTCAACTTCCTCGCATGCAACATCCAATTATAACCCATAAACCATCTACGACAAATCACCTCGTATACGTCTGGAGATGACTCATGAACCACGATCTCACGACACTCTTTTATGTTGTACATTCGCACCGCCCTTCTTAGGCGCGCTTTATCAGCAAAAAGCATGCCCTTTGATCGCACCGTTGCTCTAGATTCATCTCACATTGCTGTCCGAATTTCATCGAGATCCCTTGTGAGGGCACATCCGGCATACTTGGCAAATGATCGAGGTAGGGAATCTCCCTGAATGAAAAGGTACGTGGGACTCGTACACTCTTGGTCTAACGGGAGGTGGAGCATGCTTCCTCGTGAAATGACGTTCAACATTCTCGTCCTCATCATCATCACCCTCATCAGGGAAGGGTGTGCCATCTCCAGACTCATCAGCATTATTGTCATAATCACTATTCTTTTACGACTCTACGCATCTGCCAGATCCCGATTAAATATGTCGTTGTCGGGCACTTGAGTAAGGACAGGACCTTCAATTTGCTCGTTTTCACCGCACAACCAATAAAATAATGAGTTTCTCAAATTGATCCAAACTTTACATATAAAATTTATCGCTTCACTTACAAATCATAATGTGTTAATATCCCATGATGAAAATTATCATGCTGATGATGACTTAGGGATGGACCACCATAATCCAACACACCAAAACTAGGCATATTTCAACTGATCGTTGGTTCATAACTTGTAAAATTCATATATGGATGGTACCCCATAGAGAATATATGAGTGTTAATACAAATTCAATACATATAAATAAACATCGTAACACATAGGAAAATTGAAGTTTACCACTCGACTTGTGGATTATGTAAACTTGGGGAGAAATTATTCCCTCGCTCCTCATTCGCCCGTGGAGATAAGTTTATATCAGGCCAAACTTTTTCACCCAGAACCTGTTTGGCTAAAGCTGCTCCAAAATAGCCACCAGATGATTGAGGATATCCCTACTTTGCGAAACCTCATTATTGCGAACGTCTTCAGCCTTGAAGTACATTTACAATATTTTTATCACAAGAAATTCCCGGTGTTTATCCGGAGTCCTCAAAAAATCTCTCAGAGTTTCATCGTCTTCGATGTTAAACTCAGCATAACAAGCAACCCCTTGCGGAGTAACAAAATACAGATATCTTCCGGTTACTTTAATATTTATCAAACGTTTGCTCAAGCTCATATTTTTACATAACAGCGATGTCAATGTATCGTACTCTATTGTAACTGGCAACTTAACATGACACTATGGAGAACAACTATAGCGTACTGAGTTATTATCCACCACAACCTCACCCCCTTCCCCCAATATAATGAAACCCTAATTCTTCGCTCTTTTGACATTATGACAAAATGCAAAATTTTAACGAACTAATATTTCGGAAAACTTGAAGGATCCTGAATGGGTATTTACAAAATTCTGTAACTCTTTAAATAAGGAAAAAATCAGTCTGGGAGGTGCAATTATTTGATGTATAGCGCCTTAAATACGCGCGCTATACCCCTATGAATTATTGGTGTGTCAGTTAAGTCCAGAAGAATTATTGATGGGCCCCACTTTTATATATAGTGTGGTTATTGACCGTGCTATACCTTATGATTTATTGGTGTTAGTTAATTCAATATAAGAAATATTGGTGGACCCAACTTTTATGTGTAGCGCGGTTATTGACTGCGCTATGCTTTAACGGACAAACATGCCGTTAAGGTATAGCACGATGAATAACCGCGCTATACATATTATGGTGCCCGGTTTTTTGCCACATATTTTGGTTCTGAGTCCAAAAGAATCACACTTTGGTTTCGGACAGAGGCGGATGCAGTGTGGTAGTTATGGGTTCAATTGAACCCATAACTTTCGACGCTTAGAAGAAGTTTATGTGTAAAAGTTCATTAAAATTGCAAAAATAATAGATTTGAACCCATAACTTTAAAAATATAATGGGTTCAATGTTAAAAATCTTAAAAGTTGAACCCATAGAGTTTAAATCATGGATCCGCCTCTAGTTCCGGACTCCTTTTTTCATCTCATTTTGACAATTTTTATGAGGCACTTCACTTTTTAATTTGTATTTCCTTGCTCTGAAGGGAGCCTTGGAATAACGGTTAAGTTATATTCGTGTGACTTATAGGTCACATGTTCGAATGTTGGAATGATAGTCTTTCTACTTCACACTTCCTTGGAGTGCAGTCCTTGCACGAGCCCTGGCTGAAACACAAAATATTATGTGCACCGTAGCACCTGGCTACCTTTTTTATTTCCTTGCTTGATTAGCTTGGTTTTTTTATAACCGTGGAGCGTGGTGTTCGGTTTTTTAATTATCGTGGGAAGTGATATAGGGCCACTTTGCATGCTTTTCGATTTATAAGATATTTGTTATTTTTCACCTATACATGTACCAAATAAATCTATTCAACAAAGATTAAATGCATAGAAAAAAGTTATCTAGTATATTTTGCCTCCGCTGAAATTGTTTGATTTCCTTGTAAGAAGGAATTGAATAAGTAACAACCACTTTTGAAGATGAAATTTGTGTTGTTCAAGGAATATCCTTCTAGTTTTTTTTTATAGTATTACAATAGCATATTTCTAGATTCACGTCTAACTCTGATCAAAGTTTAAATTTTGTTGACTATGAAGCAGTTTTCATTATAAACAAATCTTGACTATGACAGAGTAGTACGTTGTGCCGTCTCGTGACCCCCACACTAATCAAAATCATAACATTTTGGAATAGTTGCAATCTTTTTAATTTGCTTACCATGAAACGGTTGTCAGTTTTATCTAGCTAGTGTCATCGTTGAGCCTATAAATACAGAAGAAACATGATGTTATTTTTTTACGCAAACAAACTTCTTGTTACACGTTTAGGGGTCGTTTGGTGGGGTGTATAAGAATAATGCTATTAGTAATACAGTGGTTAGTAATGCAGACATTAGTTATACATCGATTATTTCTTATCCATTGTTTGGTGTGGTTAAAAATTAAAATGCATTGCAAATTTTTTAAGAAAATTAATTGTTTTAAAAAATGCCATCCATATTCTTTAATTTTAAGGTACTTTAAGGATAATTTTGTCTTTAACCATGCTAATGCATGCATTAATAGCCTTTGTATTGCTAATGCCATGTTTTTTTATGCATTAGCTATACACAGGATAATATCAAATAGGGTGTATAACTAATGTTTGTATTTGTTAATGCTTGTAATACTTGTATTAGTTATGCATAAGTTGAAAAAGTGTATCAAACAAGATGTTACTAATACACAAAGCTAATTAATGCATATATTATTTTCTCTGATACACTCTACCAAACGACCTCTTAGCCTAAAAGTACAGTCCTTTAATCAAGTTTTTGTACAGACACAAAAACTTGTTTTGGTTGTTCATAAATGAGTCTTAAATTGCTGTTTATATTCCTCATTTATAACTTGAAGAGGTTGACGAAATTACGGTGATCTATACGTCACCATTCAAAACAACAATAATATACTCACTATTATCTCATACCGTGAGGTCTGGGAAAGGTAGTGTGTACACAGACTTTATCCCTACCTTGTGAGGATATAAAAACTGCGTAAGATCCTCGGCTCATGAAAGCAAGATACACTATTTGTGAAAGATTATTAGGAAGAGTGTATTTAATAAGCGGAAAGATACATCATTCGGCATTATTTCTACATTATGTAGTCCCTTATTAGAAAATATTTTAATAGGATTTTGGGAGGTGAAGAGGAGAAAGAAAACTTGAGCCAAAGTGTTCCCTTCCAACCAAGCTGAAGCTCAGTTAATTCGGCTGTATCCGACCATTATTTGATGCTCTAATTTAACACTATTTGTTTGTTAGCATTAGCGTGAGAAATGGGAAGAGTACAACCTCTTGTCCTTTTACTTCTTTCTTCTTCATAATCAACATAATTGGTTATGATGCTTACCTTTCTTTTTCTACTTTTGCATCACTATAAAATTTTATTTTCACTCTATATATTAGACCATTTCAACCAGCTTGACAATTTCAGGTGGCTCCATGGCATGACTAGGCAGTACATTTCAGAACTGCATCCCTCTAACAGGCTGAATTTTATACTTGTATGTTAGCATGACTGGGTTAATTATTTGGGTAAGTTTTAATCGGGTGGGATTTGGGTATATGGAACTAACCAAGGTTAAAATTAAGCGGGGTTAATTCGGACCAATGACGACAAGACACGTGGAAATGTGGATGTTATAAATATTTAAAAAAAATTGAGTCGTTAGTCAAATAATGACATAGATGGCCCAAATGTGTAACGGTAATGACATGGAAATAATATTTTTTTAACGAATAACATGGATAAATCATTTCTGAAAGTTAAGTGACATTTTTAGGTCTTTTCCGTTAAAATAAAAAGCTCAGTATAATTTTACAAGTAAAATATAAGAAGGGCACTATATACGCAAACTTTATTCGTACCTTATGAATATAAAGTGGCAGCGGACTCTAACTTTTGTGGCCTTCTTAATTGTGGAAGGTAGGTGCTTTCGTCTCGTCTCTATCAATTATGAGCTGTTAGGAAAAAAACAGAGCAGACAATATGTCTTTAGGGTCAATTTTGAAATTGTTGTTACATTAAGTTCTACATTGAAACAACCACCGCCATGTCACTTTTATGACTAGTCTCTTTGTCACAAAATACATGTTAACTGATTTGTAATATTGAGAAACATATTTAATTTACGGTATATTTTCGAAATGACAGAAATTTATCAAAGGTTAGGCACTTTATTTGATACTTCATATAAATGTGGTGAACTTTTATTTTTATTTTTAGACCTTCAGGAAAACCCGCAATCGTTACAGTCTCTGTCCTTCGGGTGACCACTTTGTATCCACGGGGTAAACTCCTACTTTGTAATAACCTGCAAACCACACAGGAAATGATAAATTTACAGAAAAAAAGAATATCATGTTACACGTCTTGAGAGAATTTTTTATTAGGAACACTAATACCTTAATTAGCTTAACCTTCAGTTATTTCTCTAGGTGCTTCAATTAAATTCTTTTCATCGTAAAACTACTGTTAAAAAAAAAGGTAAAACCATTTTTTTGTGTAATTGAATTTGATACATTGACTGAATTATCAAATATATAAAATAGATTATGTTTTGATACAATGTACTCATTGATACTCTGGGAAAAAAGATCTTTACACATTTATTCCATTTGCTATGAAAATGTCGCCTAAATTTGGTACAATTCTGCTGCTTGTAGATACGCAAATGGATTAACTATACTTTTTAAATAAAATGAGAATCAAACAATATTTCATACATCTTTGGAATGCCATTGCCAAGAAGTTTCCGGCGTGTATTTAAGATTATTTAAAAATATTTAATCATATGAGAGAGAGTAGAGGAGTTGTTAATTATTTCTAACGATAAAAGATATTATATTGTTTGTTTGTAACATTTGTCTTATCAATAGTTGATTAATTCCTGAGATTATCAAATTCACCTAGTTAGTGGATTTATTTCCTAAATGGTTTACATTATAAAATCACGGATCATGCTCATGCCTGGCTCCTATAGAATTTCTCAGCTCTAACATAAAGTTATTTATTAAATTGAATAGAATATTTTGTCGTATCAAGACTAATATCAATCTAAGCCATGTCATGAATAAAATGTGACCAATTAACCAACCAACAAAACTACTCATTACAAATAAGATCTTGTTGATGGATCGAAAGAGATAAATGTTGACTAATTTTGCTAACATTGAACTTGGTAAAATGAAATTTCAAATGACCTTGCCTCGAAGATGAGGAGATAAGGGACGAAGAATATTCATGATAGTTCAGTTAGTATGATCGCTATTTCCTGCGTAGTAATATCCTAATTCGGCTACCTCTCCCACTCATCAAGGCAGACATCAGAAACGAAATTATTGCCAAGGGAGACCGGAGTACGCTATGCCCCATCACCTACAAAAAGATCGGTTACAGAAGTACTGCGCTTCTCAGGGCCTCTTTCTGTGCAGCAGGCGTTGATTGATGGGATAAAAGAAGCACGCTGTGGAATCGAACCACAATTTTTTTCCTTTTCTCAGCCATTTTTAATTAAATAAAGTATTTCCAATTAGGATTTTTGGACTCTGTCGGATGAAAGTGGAAAATGCAAGCGAAATGTGTTTTTGGTATGAAAAGAAAATGTTTTATAAACAGAAGCTTTTTTAAACCATTTATGAGATACTGATGAAAAGTAGAATTTCGAAAACAAAGCCCAAGATATTAGGTTTGGATTGTATCTCAAAGAAGAATATTACGATATGTTTCAGAATATATGGCAGTATAGCGTATAATATTTTTCGGATAGTTGATATGAAACTTAAGTATATATATTATAAATGTGAGTCTTACAAATGAATATATCATGTAACTTTCCCAAATCTGTATTTGGACTGCTGGGACTTGAATATGGTTGGATTGTAGTCCAAACTGAGCAATGGGCTATACAAAAAAGGCCTATGAATGTATAAGAAGTTTTCTTCTGGCTCATGTTCAGGGAGACAGGGTAGTAATCGCGCGGGATAGCCACTTTTCTGCCCTTAATTTAAAATAAATAAATTATCAGCTATGTTCATTTATAAGTAGCTCATTATAAAAATTGGTCAATACATAAAATATTATTAATATTAGCCAATTAGTTATTTGTAGCAAAAAAAATATCAAAATTTTGCTTTGTTTTGAGTGGGTGTTATTAGAATAGATTGGGCACAACTTAAGGAGCTTGAATCTCAGTTTTGGAATGATTTGGTGAAGCTTTGAGGTGGTTTGAATCGAAAATTCGAAGTAAAAACTGAACATGTAAAAAAAGATATGTGTATCATTTGTGTATCACATATGTATCATATTTGTATCAATTGTGTATCACATGTATATCCATGTATACCTGTGTGTGAGATATATGTGTGATACATGTGCCGCAGAAGACTTTTTTGAACTCGATTTAATTACGAGTTTTGATACAAAACCAGTCCAAATCACCTCCAATCTTCCTCAAATTTGGTATATTGACTTATCTATATATTTTCAATGAATTTCAACTATACCCATTGAAAAAGTTGCTTTTTTGTTTAGATTTTTGGAATATTGTATATATTTTTGTATTTTATCACCTTTTTTGCTACCTCATCCATGAAATTTCCTTTCCGTCTTGTATCTAGTGTTGCTAATCACGCTTAAAAATATGGAAGGTGACTTTTGCATGTGATTCTTTGAGAGAAAGAACCCTATTATTTAGTTTTTCAATTTTTGTTGGCTAATTTTGGTAAATCTATAACTAATGACTAGAAGTTGATAAGTTGAGATTTATTTAGGATATTTGTGTAAGTTAGCCATTGTCACAGAGTTTTGAATTCCACCCGTGAAACTTTACATAATGTCGTAGAGTTTCACCCGTGGAATTTAAAACTTCAGTAGAATGGCTATTTTATAAATTACAAGATTGAAAAGTGGTTATTTGTAAATTTTATTCGAGACAGGAACTAGGGGTGTGAATAATTCGATTCGAACGATTATTTTGTAAAATTTGTATTATATCAATTTTTCGTGTTATTCTATTATGTATAATCAAAATTGGACTTTTCGAAATCGTCCCAGTCATATCGCTTCTCTTCGGTATCGGTACAATTTGGTTAATTTTCGTTTTTTCTTTTAAACTGTCATATAAAAGTCACTAGTATAAGTAGAATACAATAAAATACATACTTTTATAAGACTTAACAAAACTTTCTAGATATTTTTATATTTTAAAGGGTGATGAATTAAGAAAATAAAGATGGCTAGAATATAATCCATCAACTATTCTATAGCGGCGTAAAAGAAAATATAAATCACACAAGTGGAAAGATATTAACCCAGCTGGGACTAAGACTCAAGAATAATGTCTATAGAAGATTGAATATTCAAAAAGATAAATTTAATCATACGAAAGGAAACATATTCAATACATTGTAGTTTGCTACTCATAATCACTACAATACCTTGTGTCTTAGTTTGCTAGTGAATATGTTGGAAATAATTTAGTTTCAATAGAAATAACATAATAGGTTTGAGAATTATGATTTTGAGTTTAATTACTTGTTGGCTCGTAACTGTTTTCATAATTCCAAGACCAAGGAAAAATTTAATGCTTTATTATTTTTAAATTAATATATGAATATATTTTCACATGTAAATTTATTTGGTACGGTTCGATATTTTTTCAGTTTATTTTCATAAAATAAAAAACCTATCCTAATTATCGGTACGGTTATATATTTATATAAAACCTACGGTTTAATTAAAAGAAACCTAAAAATCGATTTGATACGGTACAGTACAGTCAATTTTGTCGGTTTTTAAATATCTATTAACACCCCTAATAGGGACCGTGCAATCTTCATATTTTGTTATCTTTAAAACAGTTGATTGGTAACGGTTACTTTTGGAAGCCTATCACGGCTATTTCTTATCAATCATGATGATAGAATTAAGGAGAGAAATCAAATCACTTTAAAAAAAATGAGGAAACTTTGAAAAATGGAGAGAGATGAGCAGTATATTAATATGCTGGAGCAGAAAACATACTTGATAACAGAAAAGATGGTGAAAAACATTTGTGTAAAGTATTTAACATAATCAAGATTGTTTAAGTGACAACAGACGTTGCACTGGCAGAGTTTGCAAATTTAACCATTTCTTAATCTTGAAGTAAACTTTCAAACGAAGCAATTAGGGCTCGTGCACTGAGATAATTTCTATCACTTTATCTTTTGAGGTTCAAAACTAACCTATCTGCCTCTATTTCAAATGTGTCTCGCTATTGTCCTTTGATTTATGTCTTCTTCTATTGTAATAATCATTCGTCACTCTACAGAACATATATAAGAAGAAACACAAGACATGGAAAGCAATATCATAAAGAGGTTCATTAACATTGTATACGGTTAAAATCGAGTATGTCCGATTTTATAGGTTCGAGGGGTTGCCTCGAGAATGAGCTCATGATGTTCCGAGCTCAAGCTCGAAGACACAAAGATCGAAGCACTCGCTGAGGATCGAGACCAAGCATGACCGACGTCGAGTAACGAAATAGCAAGATATTAGTAATCGACCGAAGATCTCGGCAGAAATCTCGGAAAGAATTGAACCGCTAACGATTATTGACACCAATCATGAGATTTGTTGTCATCATTAGAGTTGTACCTTATTTAGGATCCCTCTACTATGTAAGGAGGAACCCTGTTCATTTGTAATCATGATACATTCACTGAAATCAATATACTCGCTGCTCTTTATTTATTTATTACTCACTGCTGTTCTTATTGTTCTTACTACTTGATCTCGAGGCTATCCCGAATCGAGGTCGAAATATTGCTACAACACTGGTTTGATTTATTTAATTGTTCAACTCATTTATTTAATTCGCCGTTTATCAATTGGTATTCAATCAGATCACGTATCTTTAAAATCACAGTACAAATTTAATTTTTACTCGAATTTCGAGGTAAACAGTTTGGCGCCCACCGTGGGGCTTAGGATAATAGTGATTATTCAGCGCTAATTCTGGTAATACCCACTATTTTACACTTGTTCTTGTCTAGAATTTTTGTTTTCAGGTCGAATCATGTCAAACTCACAAAACACCTCTACACACTGTGACAATGGCCTCGAACTTCACGGGGAAAACAAAAATGTTATTGCTCCAGGAATCAAAGTGCCACAGGCTGATCTTGGAAGAGCACCGCCGTCAACCCGGTCGACGTCAGTTCACATGTTGCTCTAAATGCGTACTTAGGCGCGGATCCCGAGGGAAGTGTACGCAGAGAATGTCGAACTGACGGTCGAGGTACACAAGGCAGAGGAGACGAAGGAGTCAGTCTCCAAGTAATATATGAAATGTTTCAAGCTCAACAAACCGTCATTGCCCAGTTACAAAATCAGCACAAAGCTCCAAATAGGGTTGAGCAAGAGACTACTCGCCGTACCGAGCCAGTGCCGGAAAGATCAGGTGTTAACACCTCGGCAACCGATTCTGCTATAATGAGGAGGCTTGAGGAACTCACTAAGAGGATTGAATCAGGATAAAATAAAATCGAGGCCAACAATAAAACGATGGAGACTTACAACTCCCGAGTTGACCAGATATTGAGGGCACCGCCGATCTTGAAAGGAATGGATTCGAAGAAGTTTGTGCAAAAACCGTTCCCTCCGAGTGTGGCTCTGAATCCTAGTCCAAAGAAGTTATGTATGCCTGTCATACCCATATACAACGGGGCCAATGACCCCAATGAGCACGTTACCTCTTACACGTGCGCCATTAAGGGTAATGATTTGGAGGATGACGAAATCGAATCTGTGTTGCTGAAAAAATTCGGAGAGACCCTGTCGAAGGGAGCAATGATTTGGTATCACAAACTGCCACCAAATTCCATCGATTCATTCGCCTTGTTGGCGGATTCTTTCGTGAAAGCACACGCCGGGGCCATAAAGGTTGCAACAAGGAAATCAGACCTCTTCAAAGTGAGACAGAGGGATAGCGAGATGCTAAGGGAGTTCGTGTATCGATTCCAAATGGAACACATGGAGTTGCTACCGGTCACAGATGATTGAGTTGTTCAGGCTTTCACCCAAGGGTTGAACGAACAAAGCTCGATAGCATCACGTCAGTTGAAATAAAATTTGATCGAATATCCAGCTGGAACTTGGGCAGATGTTCACAACCGATATCATTCGAAGATCAGGGTCGAAGATGACTAGTTGGGATCCCCTTCCGGTTCAGTACATCCAAACCGGTCGACAGGTAAACACCAGAGAGACGTTGATAGAGATCCAAGACCGAATAAAGATTGGTACCAGCCATATATTGGAGATTGAAGGAATAACGGTCTGGGACGAAACTCAGTCCGGAACGACCGAAGAAGTGATAGAGGGAAAAATTCTCGGGGACTTATGAGTAAAACTAGCTTCGACAAATATGCAGATCCCACAGAAGCACTACGGCTATCGTAGTACAATTTCAGCGTCGATGCATCGGGGATTGTATCGGCTATCGGAAGGATCAAAGATACTAGGTGGTCTAGACCTATACAAACCGATCCTTCTCAAAGGAACCGAAACTTAATTTGTAAGTATCATGGCACACACGATCATAGGACTTAAGATTGTAGAAAGTTAAGGGAGGAGGTAGTTCGATTATTAAACGAGGGCCATCTTCGAGAGTTCCTCAACGATCGAGCTAATAATCACTTCAGGGAAAGAGACGCCAACAGAAAGAATGAAAAAGAAGAACTTCAACATGTCATTCATATTATTGTCGGTGGGGTCGACATTCCACAGGGACCTATATTCAAATGAACCATGGTGTCTATCACCAAGAGAAACGGACTCGAGACTATGTGCCCGAAGGCACTTTATCATTCAATGACGAAGAAGCAGAAGGCATTTCTTAGCCACACAACGATGCTCTGGTAATTCTATCTTGTTAATAAAGTTCAAGTTAAGCGTGTTTTGGTGGATCCAAGTAGCTCGACAAACATCATTAGGTCGAGGGTCATGGACCAGCTCGGCTTGCAGGACCAAATTGTACCTGCATCTCGAGTCCTAAACGAATTCAATATGACCAGTGAAACAACTAAGGGGGAGATTATCCTACCGGTAAACCTGGACGGAATAATCCAAGATACTAAATTTCATATCATCGAAGGTACAATGCGCTGCTCGGAAGGCCTTGGATCCACAACATGAGGGCAATACCGTCGACCCTCCACTAAATGATGAAGTTCCCCATGACGGATGGTGTAAAAATTGTATACGGGGAACAACATGCCGCAAAGGAAATGTTCGCGGTCGAGGAAGTGTCACCGATCTCAATGCTATCGACCTCCGAAAAATCGAGCACCAAAGGCAAACAGACGTCCAAATAGCAATCACCACCCCCATCCTCGGCCGAATCGTAGAAACAGGTAATAGATGAAGGAGAAAAGGAGGAATTTCTAACTCCTCGGACCTTCGTTGTTCCCGAAAACACAGATGCCACCAATCAATGGTTGAAGAGCTGGAACAGGTGATATTGGTCGAGTACCTGCCCGAGCGAAAGGTATACTCCTGGATTTTTGGGTTGTGTTTAGATATTTGGTTTATCATTATCTATTTTAAAGATGCTTAAACGGAATTTTTATGAGATATCATTTTAGTAATGATTTGAACGAAAGTTACTTTATGTTTTAAGTATTGAATTGGCAGGCGTAGTAAGGTGATAGGAGCCATCACGGCCAGGGTAGTTTTGGGTTCGTGACAAATTTGTATCAGATCCAAGGTTACATAGGACTCACCGGTCATGACCAAGTTTAGTAGAGTCTTGCGGATCGGTACGGAGACATCTGTACTTATCTTCGAGAGGCTGCAGAAATCTTAGGAAAAATCTCACATTCTTGAATTCTTGTCGTGCGAACATGTTGATTGTGGTAACTAAAACTTCTATTGTTTCATTTTCTCATAGATGGTGAGGACACATGCTACCGGGCAGGATGATTAGCCACCAGCTAGGATCGTGAGGGGTCGAGGTCGTGGCAGGGGTAGGGGTGCAGCACGCGCAGCAGCCGGGGCAGTACCCACAAACCCACCTGTTATTCCAGATCAGGTCCCAGCCGCATATGTTCCAACGGGACTAGCCCAGGCACCGGCTGTCCCTATTGTTATTTCGGGTCTTCAGGAGACCTAGGCCCAGATCCTTACCGTGTGCACTAGTCTTGCAGAGACGGTCGTTGTTTCTACTACAACCTCTACTTCTCAGGCCAGGGGAGGCACCCAGACTCCTGCTGCCCGTACACCTGAGTAGGTTATTCAAGGACTTTAGACACCGGGAGAAGCTCCAGCCCAGCCAGTTGCACTTGTTCAGGACTATGCAATTCCCGTCATGCCAGATGACGAGCAGCGTAGATTGGAGAGATTTTGTAGACTTCAGCCTCCAACATCCAATGGTGCTGAGGGCGAGGATGCCCAGGGTTTCTTAGACAAGTGATAGAGGATTATTCGTAAAACAGAGATATTGGAGACCAGTGCGGTCTCGTTTACTACTTTTCAGTTTTCAGGAGCTGCCTTTACTTGGTGGGAGGCTTATGAGAGGCGTAGGCCTGTTGGTGCAGCGCCCCTTACTTGGTAGCAGTTTTCCAATCTCTTCTTAGAGAAGTATGTCCCACAGTCCCGCAGAGAGAAGCTGCGTAGACAGTTTGAGTAGTTGCGTCAGGATGAGATGACGGTGACGCGGTATGAAATGAGGTTTTCAGAGCTAGTTCGTCATGCTATTGAGTTGGTCCCTACAGAGAGAGAGAGAGAGAGAGAGAGAGAGAGAGAGAGAGAGAGAGAGAGAGAGAGAGAGAGAGAGAGAGAGAGAGAGAGAGAGAGAGAGAGAGAGAGAGAGAGAGAGAGAGAGAGAGAGAGAGAGAGAGAGAGAGAGAGAGAGAGAGAGAGAGAGAGAGAGAGAGAGAGAGAGAGAGAGAGAGAGAGAGAGAGAGAGAGAGAGAGAGAGAGAGAGAGAGAGAGAGAGAGAGAGAGAGAGAGAGAGAGAGAGAGAGAGAGAGAGAGAGAGAGAGAGAGAGAGAGAGAGAGAGAGAGAGAGAGAGAGAGAGAGAGAGAGAGAGAGAGAGAGAGAGAGAGAGAGAGAGAGAGAGAGAGAGATAGAGAGAGAGAGAGAGAGAATCAGGAGGTTCGTGGATGGCCTCACCTATCAGCTTTGGATTCTCATGACCAGAGAGAGGGTATCGAGTGCTACTTTTGAGCAGGTTGTTGATATTTCCCGAGATAATGGGTCAGTTCATCGCCAGGAGCGAGATGAGAGAGAGGACAAGAGGCCTCAAGGATCTGGAAGCTTTAGCAGTGTTCCCTCCAAGGGTCAGTTTCAGCATAGTAGGGGTTGTCTATTTAGGCATGCTCGCCCAACTTATAGTGGTGCATCATCGGGGAATGGTCCCTGTAGTTCTTATCCGGGACGCTCTTCATTCAATGCCCTCCCAACCTAGAGTTCATCTCGTACACTATCGGTTCAGGGCTCATCTATAGCTGGTTCTTCTAGTGGTTATCCAGGTGCTTGGGTTCCCTTCAGTCCCCATCTCCAGCACCAGGGAATTGTTTCGAGTGTGGAGAGTTTGGGCATGCGTGGAGGAAGTGTCCTAATCTTCATGGTGGTCCGTCTCAGTAGAGGAGTCAGCCCTCGACTTCAGCTCCAGTTACTTCACCACTCGCCCAGCCAGCTAGGGGTGGGGGTCAGGCAGCTAGAGGCCTCCCTAGAGCGGGAGATCCATTAGGCGGAGGTTTGGCCCATTTTTATGCACTTCTAGCCGGGCCAGATGTTATGGCCTCAGATGGAGTGATTACATGTATTGTATCAGTTTTCCACCGAGATGCTTCGATCTTATTTGATTCCAGTTCCACATATTCCTATGGTTTATCATATTTTTCTCATTTTCTAGATATGCCCCGTGAGTCCTTAGTTACATATGTTCATTTGTCGACTCCGGTGGGCGATACTATTGTTATGGACCGTGTGTATCGGTCATGTGTGATATCTATTGGGGGTCCGGAGACCGAGTGGATCTGTTGTTACTTAGCATGGTTGACTTTGATGTGATATTAGGCATGGATTGGCTATCTCTTATCATGTTGTTCTTGATTGTCATGTTAACACCGTGACCTTAGCGATGCCGGGATTTCCGAGAGTCGAATGTAGAGGTTCTATTGATTATGTGCCTAGTAGGGTGATTTCATACCTGAAGGCTCAGCGTATGGTGGAAAAAGGGTGCTTATCCTATTTGGCTTTTGTGAGGGATGTCAATGCTGAGACTCCCACTATTGATTATGTTCCTGAGGTCCGTGACTTTCCGGACGTGTTCCCTGTAAACCTGTCGGGCATGCCGCTTGACAGGGATATTGATTTGTGTATTGATTTGGTGCCAGGAACTCAGCCTATTTCTATTCCACCGTATCATATGGCACCGGCGGAGTTGAAGGAATTGAAGGAGCAGCTTTAGGAACTCCTAGATAAGGGGTTAATTCGGCCTAGTGTGTCACCTTGGGGTGCACCGGTATTATTTGTGAAGAAGAAGGATGGTTCCATGAGAATGTGTATTGACTACAGGCAGTTGAACAAGGTTACAGTCAAGAATAAGTATCTGTTGCCTCGTATTGATGATTTGTTTGACCATCTTCAGGGAGCCAGGGTGTTCTCTAAGATTGATTTGAGATCCGGGTATCATCAGCTGAAGGTTCGGGATTCAGATATTCCCGAGACGGATTTCAGGACCCGTTTATGGCCATTATGAGTTTTTGGTGATGTCTTTTGGGCTGACCAATTCCCCAACCGCGTTCATGCATCCGATGAATAGTGTATTTCAGCCATATTTGGATTACTTCGTTATTGTGTTCATTGATGACATCCCGGTGTATTCTCGTAGCAGAGAGGAGAACGCTCAATATTTGAGGGTTATACCGCAGAGATTGAGGGAGGAGAAGCTTTATGCAAAGTTCTCCAAGTGCGAGTTTTGGCTTGGCAAAGTAGCTTTCTTGGGGCACGTGGTGTCCATTGAGGGTATTCAGGTAGATCCGAAGAAGATAGAGGCGGTGCAGAGTTGGCCCAGACCTTCCTCGACTACAGAGATTAGGAGCTTCCTTGGTTTGGCAGGATATTATCGTTGCTTTGTGGAGGGGTTTTCTTCTATTGCTTCGCCCTTGACCAAATTGACCCAGAAGGGTGCTCCGTTAAGGTGGTCGGACGAGTATGAGAAGATCTTTCAGAAGCTCAAGGCTTCTTTGACCACAACTGCAGTGTTAGTATTTCCATCAGCTTCAAGTTCTTATACTGTGTATTGTGATGCCTCGAGGATAGGCATTGGATGTGTATTGATGCATGAGGGTAGGGTGATTGCCTACGCCTCACGCCACTTAAAGACTTATGAGAAGAATTATCCGGTGCATGATCTTGAGTTAGAAGTCATTGTCCACGCCTTGAAGATTTGGCGTCATTATTTGTATGGGGTTCATTGTGAGGTTTTTCCTGATCATCATAGTCTGCAGCATCTGTTTAAGCAGAAGGATCTGAGTTTGGAGATTTTCAAGGACTATGATATCACTATTCCATACCACCCGAGGAAGGCCAATGTAGTGTTCGATTCCTTGAGTCGCAGAGCAGAGAGTTTGGGGAGTCTAGCATATCTTCCAGCAGCAGAGATACCTTTAGCACTTGACGTTCAGGCCTTAGCGGGCCAGTTTGTGAGGTTGGATCTATTGAAGCCCCGCCGGGTATTGTCTTGCGTAGCCTCCAGGTCTTCTCTTTTTAACCGTATCAGAGAGCGCTAGTATGATGACCCACACTTGCTCGTTCTTCAGGATAGGGTCCGGCGAGGTGATGCCAGGGATGCAGTCATTGGTGATGATGGTGTGATGAGGTTGCAAGGTCGTATATGTGTGCCTAATGTAGATGGGATTCAGGAGTTGATTCTAGAGGAGGCCCACAGCTCGCGGTATTCCATCCATTCGAGTGCCGCAAAGATGTATCAGGATATGAGACAACATTATTGGTGGAGGCGGATGAAAAATGACATTGTTGGATTTGTAGCTCGGTGTCTGAACTGCCAGCAGGTCAAGTATGAGCACCAGAGACCCGGTGGATTGCATCAGAGGTTGGATATTTCGGAGTGGAAGTGGGAGAGGATCACCATGGACTTTGTAGTTGGGCTCCCACGGATTTCGAGGAAGTTTGATGCTATTTGGGTTATTGTGGATCGGCTGACCTAGTCCGCGCACTTCATTCCTGTTGGTACTACTTAAACTTCGGAGCGGTTAGGTGAGATTTATATCAAGGAGATTGTCCGATTGCATGGTGTCCCAGTTTCCATCATTTCTGATAGAGGTACTCAATTCACATCGCAGTTTTGGAGGGTCGTGCAGAGAGAGTTGGGTACTCAGGTTGAGTTGAGCATAACTTTTCGTCCTCAGATAGACGGGCATTCCGAGCGCCCTATTAATATACTAGAGGACATGTTGCACGCTTGTGTTATTGATTTTGAGGGTTCATGAGACTAGTTTCTGCCAGTTGCGGAGTTGGCATATAATAATAGTTATTAGTCGAGTATTCAAATGGCTCCATATGGTGTAGATTTCCGTTCGGTTGGTTTGAACTGGGTGAGGCTAGACTCTTGGGCACAGATTTGGTACATGATTCTTTAGATAAGGTGAATTTGATTCAGGAGCGGCTTCGCACAGCGCAGTCTAGGCAGAAGAGTTATGCGGACCGAAAAGTTTGGGATGTATCATTTATGTTCGGGGAGAAGGTTCTTCTGATGGTGTTGCCCATGAAGGGTGTTATGCGGTTTGGGAAGAGGGGTAAGTTGAGTCCCCGGTTCATTGGGCCTTTTGAGGTGCTTCAGAGGGTTGGGGAGGTGGCTTATAGACTTGCCCTGCCACCTAGCTTGTCGAGTGTGCATCCGGTGTTTCATGTGTCTATGCTTCGGAAGTATATTGGTGACCGGTGAGTTTTGGACTTCAGCACGGTTCATCTAGAGGGTGATATGTCTTATGAGGTAGAGCAAGTATTTGTTCTGGGCCGTCAGGTTAGAAGGTTGAGGTCTAAGGATATAGCTTCAGTTAAAGTGCAGTGGAGAGGCCAGCCGGTGGAGGAGGCCACTTGGGAGACCGAGCGGGATATGCGGAGAAGATATCCACACCTATCTGAGACTCCAGGTATGTTTCTAGACTCGTTCGAGGACGAACGTTTGTTTAAGAGGGGGAGAATGTAACGACCCGACCGGTCGTTCCGAGAGTTTAGCCCCTTTTTCCCCATTTATGCCTCATTTTGTGTTGTTTAGCTCATTTATGTTGTTGGGTCGGTTGGTTCGGGTTCGGAGTAATTGTAGAGAGAAAGGAGACACTTAGTCTCTTAGGTTGGTTAAATAGTTGGAAAAGTCAACCGAAAGTTGACTTATGGGTAAATGATCTCAGAATATGATTTTTATGATCCATATAGCTTCGTTAGGTGATTTGGGACTTAGGAGTGTGTTCGGAATGTTATTCGGAGGTCCGTGGTAGAATTTGGGTTGAATTGACGACATTGGATTTTTGGCGATTTTCGGTCGGCAGTGGAAATTAGCTATCAGGGTCAGAATGGAATTCAAAAAGTTGAAGCAGGTTCATAGTGTCATTTGGGATGTGTGTGCAAAATTTTAGGTCATTCGGACGTGGTTTGGTTGGTTTCGGCATCGTTGGCGAATTTCGAAAGTTTAGGAATCCTTAGGCTTGAACTTGGGGCTAATTTGGTATTTTGATGTTGTTTGGGTAATTCGAAGGCTCGACTAAGTTTATATTATGTTATGGGAGGTTTTGGTCTGATTGGTTGAGGCTCAAGGGCCTCGGGTGAGTTTCGGGTGGCTAACGGGTTATTTTTGGACTTTGCAAAGGGCTGTCAGCTGCTGGTGTGAGCCTTTTGGTTTCCGTTTACGCGATCGCGTGGGTATGTTCGCGACCGTGTTAGCTTAATTGGGGCAGAGGTGAAATTGTTCTACGCGATCGCAGTGAGAGGGTCGCGATCGCGTGCGTGCGTGAAGTGGTGCTTCGCGAATGCATGGCCAGTGTCTCGTTCGCTTAGTGTATTGGAGCTGAGAGGGGGAAAGGGCGATTGTGCTTCGATATCGCGTGTGTGACGTTGCAATCACGTTTGTTTATGAGGTAAAGGTTCGCGATCCCGTGGAGACTTACGTGATCGCGTAGAGTAAAAATGCGGGGCAGTTTGCTTGTGTTTCGCGATCGCGAGGCTATTTCCGCGATCGCGATGAAGAAATGTCTGGGCAGAATGTTTAAAGTTCAAAATTGAGGGTTTAGTCTAAAATTCCAAAATTTCAATAGAGAACTCGAGAGAAGGCGATTTCGAAGGGTATTTTCAGTAGAGTGATTTGGGTAAGTGTTCTTCACTCAAATTTGGTTTAATTCCATGATTATGTCTTGATTTTTATCATTTAATTTGGGAATTTGGAATGAAAATTGGGGGGAAATGGAAGAGAATTGTAGAGTTGATTTTGGGGCTTTGGATAGCCATTTGATGTCGTATTTTGATGAATTTTATATGGGTAGACTCGTGAGGGAATAAGGATTTTAGTTTTATAATTTTTATTGAATTCCGAGATGTGGGCCCGGGCGTTGGTTTGGCCAATTTCGGGATTTTTGATTAAATTTGATTATTTTCGCGTCGGCTTTGTTCCTTTAGTGTATATTGATGGTGTTGATCGAATTTTTTAATATATTCGGGACGATTTGAGGTCGAGTCGAGTGGCAAAGGCACCGCGGGGTAGATTTTCATCCGGCTTGAGGTAAGTAATGATTGTAAATCTTGTCCCGAGGGTACGAAACCCCAGATTTCATATTGTATCATTATTTTGGAGTGGCGCACATGCTATATGGCGAGTGTGTGGCGTACATCGTTGGGGATTGCGACTTGGTCCGTGCCGTAGCAACTATTAAGTTGCTTACTTGACGAAATCAAATGATATTTTACGTTTTTGAGATTATTACTATGCTCTGGGTTGAATGTCGTATTTGGGCCTTGTGCCAAGTTGTTTGGACCTTTAGGGGATTTTTACTGTTATTTCCTCACTGTGTTGATTTAAGATTTGCACTCAGTCATGCCATATTTAGCTGATTTCAAAACTTAGTCTTATTTATTCTATTTGATGCAAAAAATGATATTTTGGGCTGAGCACCCTGTTTTACTGATAGCCCGAGTGGCTTGAGAGGTTCATGACTGAGTGAGGCCGAGGGCCTGTTTCGTGAGGATATTATGGGATCGGGTTGCGCGCCGCATCATGTTGCACTATTTTATGTTTATGAGAGGCCGAGAGCCTGAGTGATTTGATGTCAGATTTGGCTTGATATATATATAGCGCTTGGGCTGTAGGAGCCCCTCCTGAGTCTGTACACCCCCACTGAGCGCAGGTACCTACTAAGTGCGAGTGACGAGTTCCGAGTTCCGAGTAACGAGTGATTGGGAGACATAAGTGACCGTGAGGTTGCCTGAGGGACTGATTTTGAGTGATTGTGAGGTATGCTGAGGGACTGATTCTGAGTGATGTTTTGCCGAGAGGCTATTTATGATTTTCATCGCTTTTACACTAAATTTCTTGAATTTTATTGAAACTGTTAGAAAACATATCCTCAAATGATTCTTCTATTGAAATCGGCTTTTAAGCGTGATGGCTTGACATATTTACTGTTGGAAGGAAAGACTGTTCTTACTATGTTTTGATGATGTATTTTATGTGTTTCTTACTGCTTAGACCTTATTTACTTTCATTACCACTGAGTTGGCGTACTCACATTACTCCCTGCACCTTGTGTGCAGATCCAGGTGTTAGGGCTAAGTGAGAGTTATTTTCCCGGTTCAGAGACTTACGGAGATTCGCGAGGTAGCTACACGGCGTCTGCAGCCTTGCCTTCTCTTCCCTACTTCTTTAGTACTTACATTTCTAGACTTATCTTGTATTAGAGATAGTGCATCAGACTTGTATTCCTTCTTTAGATGCTCGTGACCAGTGACTACGGGATTTTTGGGTTGTGTTTATATATTTGGTTTATCATTATCTGTTTTAAAGATGCTTAAACGAAATTTTTATGAGATATCGTTTTAATAATGATTTGAAAGAAAAGTTACTTTATGTTTCAAGTATTGAATTGGCTAGCCTAGTAACGCGATAGGCGCCATCACAGCCAGCGTAGTTTTGGGGTCGTGACATTGAACAACACTATTGTGAATCCAATTCATCAACGGTCCCTACTGAAACAAGGAATCAACATGTCCTTCAATTGGTCGTGGACCTATATGAGAACAAGGAAGATTGTAACAACTCTAACCAGGAGGATGATATCATAGATAGTCTTCAAATGGCTGATCACTCTTATAGTCAGAAGGAAATGAGAAAAGAGGACCAGGATACTCATAATCACAATGAAGATCAGCAACAAACGGCACGAAGAGGAAGAAGTGAAACAAAAAAAAGTGGCAAAAGAAACAAAAACAAGACTCAACCTTCTATGAGATATAAATGAAGTTGTTATAAGTTGGGAGGAAAAGCTCCAAGAATTAGAAGATATTGACATTGTGAATAACTCGGAAAAGAGTAAAGAGGATGTCAACAAGGCTCATGCTCAATATATCAGATGGATTAGTCTTCAAGAATCGCTGCTTAGTCTCAATATATCAGATGGCTTACTTCTCCTACGATCAACACCCTTCTTGTATCTCAAGGGATGAGAATAACATGCTGAGCACGATTCCAGATGATAAAGAAATCAAGGAAGCTATTTTTAGCCTAAGCACACATAGCACTGCAGGTACAGATGGCTTCAACGGGTTGTTGGGACATTATCCAAAAGGAGATTATTGCCTTTGTGATAGAATTCTTCAAGGGAAAAGGTTTGACTAAATTCTACTCTCATACTAGCTTGGTCTTAATTCCTAAAGTTGATAATCCTGCTACTTTTCCTGAGTTTAGACCTATTAGTCTTTCAAATTTTACTAACAAGATTATTTCTAAAATTATTTATATTAGAGTGAATATTCTTTTGTATAAATTAGTTTCCCTGAATCAGAGTGGATTTTTTAAAGATAGATTGATTTCTGAGAATATCCTGCTAGCCCAAGAAATTATTCACAATATTGCTCATATAAAACAAGGTGGTAATGTAGTGATTAAAATTGATATGGCTAAAGCATATGATAGAATGTCATGGGATTTTATTTATGCTGTTTTAAGGAAATTTGGTTTCTTGGATAGTTGGATTCTAATGATCCATAATCTAATCTCTAATGTGTGGTACTCTGTCATTGTCAATGGTACTAGACATGGTTTCTTCTCATCATCTTAAGGTCTTAAACAAGGAGATCCTTTATCTCCAACTCTTTTCATAATAGCTCCTGAGGTCCTGTCAAGGTCTCTACTCCCTTTATAGGAATCCTAAATTCATTCCATTCTCTATGCCTGCTAATGTTCCAAAGATTAACCACCTAGCCTATGCTGATGATATTGTTATTTTCTGTAGTGACAGTTCTACCTCTGTTAAATTGGTCATGAACACTATTTATAATTATGAAGGAAGCTCGGGTCAACTTGTTAATAGGGATAAAGCTACTTCTTAACTGCTCTTAATACTGCTGCATCAAGAATCAACAGGATTAGAAAATGTTCAGGTTTTATGGACAAGGCTTTTCCCTTTACTTGTCTAGGATGTCCCCTTTATGTGGGAAAAAAAAATTAATTACTTTGATAGCATGATTAGTAAGGTTGTTAAAAGGCTTAATGGCTAACAAGGTGAATTTCTTTCTCATGGTGGTAAAGCTACTCTGATTAAAAGTGTGCTTCAATCTAACCCTGTTTATACTTTATCTGCTAAGTCTCCCCCTAAGGAAGTGCTTAGATTAATTGAAAAACACTTTGCCAACTTCTTTTGGGGTAACTTTGTGCATCAAAAAAAGTATCATTACAGTTCTTGGAACCATCTTGCTCTTTTTACTGAGGAAAGAGGCATTGGCATCCGGAGAATGGAGGATATTAGCAACATGTTAGCTATAAAAAGGTGGTGGAGGATAAGTTCCACATCATCTCTTTGGGCTACCTTTATCAGAAATAAATACTGTGTGAGGTCCCATTTGGTCTCAAAGAAATTAGCTCCAGGTTCTCATGCCTGGAACCATGTTCTCAAAATGAGGGATATTGCAGAGAAGCATATGGTTTGGCAGATAAACTCCGAGTCTAGTAGTTTTTTGGTGGGATAATTGGTCTCTAAAGGATCCTTTGGGAGAGTTGGTTCCTAACACTCCAAAGAGTGCCAAGACATTGGTTGGAGAGTTCATATCTAATGGTCATTGGAACATCAGTAAACCGAAGGAAACTTTACCATATAAATTGGTCCATCACATTCAGTCCTTAATTATTAGCAAACAAGAGAGGATCAAGTATTCTGGGACCTATCAGAAAATGGAAAATACACTAACAGGAGCGCATGGAACCTGGTAAGGAAGTCTAGTCCAAAAGAGAAATTCATCAATAAGGTATGGAATTCTAATATCCATTTTAAAATGTCCTTCTTGGTTTGGATACTTTGGAATGGTAAACTCCCATTTGATGATGTGATTTCTAAGTTTGGCAAACAAATTATTTCTAGATGTAACTGTTGCCTAAACCCAACTACTAATAGCATGAATCATGTATTTATTGAGGGACAAGTTGCTAGTTATATTTGAAAACTTTTTGGAAATGCTCTTGGTATCTTGTATCACCCCCACCCCATTAGATACATGCTTAACACCCGGTGGACCTCTATGGAAACCGATGATGTTCATAGAGTAGTTTCAAATATTACTCCTATTATCATTTGTTGGTTTCTATGGAGAGACTTCTGTGCGTACATATATGGAGATAAAAAAACTTCAACATCTACAAATTGCACCATCAAATATCTTGGAGTGTCGAGATTGCAATCAATAAAGCCTATCCCAACTGCAAACTCAAAAGGCCGTGGAATAGCTTCTGTGAACTACTGGCTAGACTACAACCTGTCCATAAATGCGTGGTGGTTCAATGGAGAAAACCAGGGGGCAGGATCAAGATCAACACTGATGGGAGCTATCTCCAAAGGGAAGGAAAAACAGGGTTAGGAGGAGCTATCAGAGATGAGCATGGTGATATAATCATGGACTTTTCTATACCATTCAATGCTGAAAATCACAACATTGCGGAGGCACGGGCAACATGGTTTAGTACAAACTGGTGCACACAAAATGGATTCACTCGAGCCACCCCCGAGATGGACTCTCTTTATATTGTAGATATTCTTCGTAAATAGAGCACAACTAACTACTATCTCAGCCAAATCACTAACAAGATTAGAGACACTATTAACATCTCCAATATCCAGATTATACACTGCTATAGAGAGGCGAATCAACTTGCAGATTGCTTGGCTAAAATTGCAGCAAAAAACCAGCAGGTTGCTTACTTCTACTCCAATCAACAACTGCCTAGTCAAGCTAAGGGACCCCTTTTGTTGGAGAAAGAACATGTGCCTTGTATAAGGAATAGATATGATAAAGCCAATTTTTCTGTTAGTTAGGTTTGGTTTTTGTAATTAGAGGGGGCGATCTATTTATAATCGCATATGCCTCATCTTTTGAAGGGCGTGCTCTACACTTGTGTTGTATCAACAAACTATATTGTTTTGCTAATACAACGCCCCCCCCCCCCCCAGTACCACGCTCCAATCTGAAGGGTATTCAGGAAGACCTACCAGGTACGTCCATCGATCATTCTTAGGTTAAATAATTAAATACTATATTATCTCCTCAATCAATAGCTAATCATTTATTTACTATAAAAATACTTTTGATATATTACAAACCACAAATAACCTAATGGATCTTACTTCAAGACCATCCAAACAACAACAGGCCCAACCACAACCCATGATGGTGTTAGATGGGTCTACCAATTTACCACCCCAATTACCTTTACCCCCTATATATAATAATCGACCTAGTTGTACATCATCACACGCCCCTAAGATGAACAATACCCCCCCCCACCCCAGACACGAATCCTCTTTCTTTAACTACCACGTCGACATCACCTCTTATAAGGACCAATAACACAATGCCTACCATCCACTCTGTAAACCCTAGTATAAGCCCACTCACAATTGAACTAAGCAATCATGACCTCTCTACACCAAATCTTAGCCCACATCAATACTCGAATCTGACACCTCCCTGTCTTTGAAAACTGCCCAATTGATCCTTAGCCCATGTGACAAGCCCACTATACACGACACCACCTCTACTACACCCAAACAACAACCTCATTTAACCTCTCACCCTATTACAAATACTGACAAAACATCATTAACAACACCACACCACACCACATACAATCTTCTAATCAACAATTCCTCTCTATATTAAGCAATAGCCATGCAAAGGCACCATGCACCAACATTTTCTCTAAGAATACAACACCAATATACAACTCCTCATCCCAACAAATATGCAACCAATCCTCCACCTCCAACAACATATCCAATGATCTACACTTCCCAAGCACCCAACCCCTTCCACCCACCCCAATCTTGGCTAGAAATGGGTTTGCAAAACCATGCACTCACCTTCTCAATGATATCAAACAACCAGGAGGTAATAGTTCGTCTCCAAAATCCGCAGGATTAATCCCACATTGTCACAAAGGGCATGACAACAACCATGACTTACTATGGTCAGTACCACTGGGCGAATCCACCAACGACCGCATGGTGGAACCATTACCATTAGCCCAGAACCAATTCCATCCTCCGACCTATGCGGAGATAACCTTTTACCCATAATCCCACTCCTCCATTACTTGGCTACACAAATATATACACATCCCTCAAATGATGCCATTGTCCCCAATGAGCCCGTTCGAGCCATTAACTCCGTCTTCCACCTCAATGATCCCTAAACCTCCAAATCTAGAAGATCAAGAACTACTAACTCCGCAGGAAATATCAACAGTAATAGAAGAAATGAGGGAGACAAGAACGGAACCCGTATGTCTAGGGGCATGCCATATCTCCGTACTCAAGGAGCAATATGAAAAAAAATATTACTCAACTATCCACCAGAGGTGACCAAGTGTATGATCAAATTGAGGCCAACAGTGAACCCGAAGTAGGGAAGTTTGTTGTGGTGATCACACCAACTCTAAGGGAGGTGATACAACCAACCAACGAAGAGAATCCACAAATAGTGGAGCAGGACTCAATACCACCCCAACGCAATAAATCAATGAATTTTGTCATCTGGAACTGCCAAAGTGCCTAGTCACCCGATTTTAGACAAAACTTTTGTTCTCTGCTAAACTACTACCAATAAACATTGGTTGTCCTACTAGAAACTCACCTAATGGACCATAATTTACTTAAGGAAGATTTTAACTTCACCAATCTATCACAAGCACCAGCTGATGGCCAGGCAGGAGGTATAGTGATTTTATGGAACGATACTTTAGTTAATGTTACTGAAATCATCGTCACAAGTCAAGAGATTCATCGCATGGTCCAAGTATGTCCACACGGTCCACCCTTTTTATTTTATGTCATTTATGCAATCACTTTATTCTCCTCTAGGAAAGTTTTATGGTAAAATTTAATGCATATAACTAATACTTATAAGGGTCTGTGGATCGTAGGGGGTGACTTCAATGACATTCTATATCCGAATGAAAAATTTGGAGGTGCGCCTTAAATAATAATCGAGCAGATATGTTGTTTAACTGCTTTAACTATTGTCAACTTATAGATTTAGGTTTTAGAGGTAACAAATATATTTGGACTAATAAACGGAAGAATAGTGCCATGATATTAGAGAGACTAGACCGTATTGTAGCAAATTATGATTTGCTTAATATTTATCCCAAGGCACATGTACAACATTTACCCAGAACCCATTCTGATCATTGTCTTTTATTTCTCACTCTTCATAATAATATGTCACATATAAATAATATTTTTTGAATGGAAACCATGTGTCTGTCACACCACGAATTTCCCAGCTAGTAGACCAAATTTGGCGTAACAACCCTCCTATGTTAGAGGCAATTGATAACTTTAGTACAATAGTCATAATATGGAACAAAGAAACTTTTGGCAATATTTTTTTATTAAAAAAATCATCTTACAGCTCGATTAGTGGGAATGGAAAAATCTCCCAATTATCCAACTAGTCACTTCCTCTAGAATTTAGAAAAAGATCTTATATACCAATATAATCAAATTCTAACACAGGAAGAGGATTTTTGGAAGTTACAATCGCGTATTAATTGGCTTAACTAAGGGGACGCCAACACAAGATTTTTTCATCTATCTACCCTCAAAAGAATACGACGGAATAGAATCTTCGCTCTCAAAGATTCTTCAGGAAATAGGATTTCTGAACGACCAACTACAACACCTTATTACTCACTACTATCAAAACCTCTATACAACATCTCATACGACCTCCTTCAGGAATTACAATACTTGTACTTATAATAGTCTTTCACAAGCTGAGGCTACTAAGTTATGCCTACCAGAGACGAATCAAGAAATAATTGACGCTGTGTATTCCTTCCAACCCTTTAAGTCACCTGGCCCAGATTGCCTTCACCCACTATTTTATCAAAATATTTGGCCTAAAACCAAAAGCTCAATCATTCTTATCTGCAAAAATATTTTCCAGAAGGGCCATATTCCAATAGACTTAAACAAGACTTATGTCTATTTAATCCCAAAAATTAAAGTCCTACCACTACAACTCAATTTAGACCCACTAGCTTATGTAACACACTCTTTAAGGTTATCACCAAAATTATTGTTAATCGTATTAAATTCTTTTTAGATAACTTTATTAACCCTACTCAATCCGCTTTCCAAAAAAATAGAAGAGCCTCCGATAATGCAATAATAGTGCAAGAATTACTTAACCATTTTTGAAATCGTAGGGAAAAATGCTCAAGCATGCTTCTTAAAATAGACCTTGAAAAAGCTTACGATATAATGGAATGGGGTTTAATACACCATTCATTACACTTCTTCAATTTCCCTCCCCAGTTAATTTCTATCATTATGTCATGTGTCTCTACCACTTCTATGTCAATCCTTTTTAATGGATTCCCAACAAGCTTCTTCTCTTCATCTAGAGGCACCAGGCAAGGTGGACCGCTCTCACATTATCTTTTTATTATGTGCATGGAACTACTATCTAGGCGGATAGACGATGCGGTGGATTACAAACGATGGAAGCATATTACTTTGAACGCTAAAACACCCCAAATATCCCACTTATTTTTCGCAGATGACATTATTTTAGCTTCTAAAATAATCACTTCTAGCTGCCATAAAATTATTGAGTTATTGGAATAATTCACATACCACTCATGACAAAAAATTAATTTTGAAAAATAAAAAATTTACTTCTCCAAATACTATATAACTACTGATAAGAATTTTATACTTTCGTCTTTTAATATGCCGGAAGGTAAATCGTTTGGCAAATATCTAAGTTTTTCAATATTCACTTCTAAGCCCACCAAAAGAGATTTTCAATTCATAATAGATAATTTTAAGAATAGGTTGGCAGGATGGAAAATAACTCTCCTAACCATGGATGAGTGTACTACTTTAATTAAGGAATCTCTTAATACCATTCCCAATCACATTATGCAAATCATCTCTCTCCCCACTCACTTAATCTCTAGATTAGAATCCTACCAAAAGAACTTTCTTTAGGGCTCTACCTCCCAAACATCTTCATCTTATCAATTGAAATGTCGTCATCACTCCTAAGGATCAAGGGGGACTATGTATTCAACGTTTTCGAGATTAAAATGATGTTTTACTAGTCGGTAATGCTCGAAGGAGATTTCACAAGACTCACACACATTGGGTTTCCTTTCTTATTAATAAATAAATTAATACTCCTAAGCATCCCATCCAAAGAACTGCCATTATATGGAAACATATTATGCGTGGGTGGCAGGCTTGCCAATCTGGATTACAATGGCACGTTACAAAAGAAACTGATGTTTGCTTTTGGACTGATAATTGGCTTGCTCCAAACACCAATATTCGAAGCCTCATACAAGGCCCTTTACACAGCAACGAAGCACAGTTGACAGTAGCTAAGGCTCTCCATTTTAGTAACGGAACACAAACAACTCTTTCCTTTGACTTACGTACCCACATAATTCAAAGAATAAATAAAACTTACCTTCCTAACTATGAGATACAACCTGATCATTTTATTTGGGTTCTAACTCCCACATGCATCTTCAGTGTTAGCTCGTGCTACAAAGTGCTCACCAAGTCTACACAAGATGCTAATCATCACGGATGGATTTGGCACCTACCCATGCTACTAAAAATTAAATATTTTTTATGGTTGGTTAGCCATAATAGACTGACTACCAAACTTTACCTCCAAAAGTTGGGAATTATTACCTCTAACACATGCACAATTTGCCAAGCTGGAGAAGAGTCTATAAGCCACATCTTATTACATTGTACACATGCCACTCTTTGTTGGAGAGACCTAAATCTAGGGTCCCTAATTCATTCTTCAAACACAATTCACATTCCAACGTTTGGCTAAAACAACTGATTTTTCAAAAGGGCTCACATTCTTCTAATGGCCTTCCTTTAAAAGAGCTCATTCCTTTCACGTTATGGTATCTTTGGAATGTTAGAAACAAAACTGTTTTGAATGTGTGAACTAAAAGCCTTCTATCACAATAATTCTCCAACTCACTAATGAATATCACTTTCTAACTAACCACTCAACCAAGAATTGTAATAAGTTGCCTATGTATGTCAAATGGAACCCCCCCCCCCCCATACTGAGTCTTTCAATTAAATACGGATGGGGCAGTCAGTCAAACAAAACCAATAGCGAGTTTTGGTAGGGGCACTCAGAGACCACACAGGTAACTAGATTATGGGCTATGCGGGACATCATCTGTTCACCAACATTATTAATATTGAGCTCATGGCTTTACGACGTGGAATGCAAATTGTAATCATGCACAACCTAAATCCACTGGAAATTCAAATGGATGCACAAGAGGTAATAAATATGCTACAAAATAATGCATTATTAGACTCATCTCTGTTAATTGATTGCAGATTCCCGATCCACTAACTGAGTAATCCACTCCTAAGCCACACCTACAGGGAGAAAAATACGGTAGCGGATAAACTAGCTCATTTTGAAATGGAATTATTGGGCACCAACATCACCTTTTTGGGAGATCCTCCAACCTTCATCTGGCGGGAACATATGAATGATAAGAACGATTGTGTAAAACTTAGAATGGTTACTACAAAGAACCAGAGAGACGTTGATATTGAGCCAAGACCGAATAAAGATCGGTACCAGCCATATATTGGAGATCGAAGGAATAACGATCCGGGATGCAACTCATCCCGGAATGACCGAAGAAGTGATAAAGGGAAAACAATTCTCGGGGACTTATGAGTAAAACTAGCTCTGACAAATATGCATATCCCACAGAAGGACCACGACTATCAGAGTACAATTTCAGCGTCGATGCATCGGGAATTGTATCGGCTATCGGAAGGATCAAAGATACTAGGTGGCCCAGACCTATACAGATCGATCCTTCTCAAAGGACCCAAAACTTAATGTGTAAGTATCATGGCACACACGGTCATAGGACCGAAGATTGCAGACAGTTAAGGGAGGAGGTAGCTCGATTATTCAATGAGGGCCATCTTCGAGATTTCCTCAACGATTGAGCTAAGAATCACTACAGGGAAAGAGACGCCAATAGAAAGAATAAACAAGAAGAACCTCAACATGTCATTCATATGATCGTCGGCGGGGTCGACATTCCATAGGGACCTATATTCAAACGCAACATGGTGTCTATCACTAGAGAGAAACGGACTCGAGACTATGTGCCCGAAGGCACTTTATCATTCAATGACGAAGAAGAAGAAGGCATTTCTCAACCACACAATGACGCTCTGATAATTTCTATCTTGTTAATAAAGTTCAAGTTAAGCGTGTTTTGGTGGATGCAGGTAGCTCATCAAACATCATTAGATCGAGGGTCATGGAACAACTCGGCTTGCAGGACCAAATTGTACATGTATCTAGAATCCTAAACGACTTCAATGTGGCCATTGAAACAACTAAGGGGGAGATTATCCTACCTGTAAACGTGGCCGAAACCATCCAAGATACTAAGTTTCATGTCATCGAAGTCGACATGAGGTACAATGCGCTGCTCGGAAGGCCTTGGATCCACAACATGAGGGCAGTACCATCGACCCTCCACCAAATGATGAAGTTCATGAGGACAGATGGTGTAAAAATGGTACACGGGGAACAACATGCCGCAAAGACAATGTTCGCGGTCGAGGAAGTGTCACCGATCTCCACGCTATCAACCTCAGAAAAATCGAGCACCAAAGGCAAACAGACGGCCAAATAGAAATCACCAACCCTAGTCTCGGCCGAATGGAAAAACATGTAGTAGATGAAGGAGAAGAGGAGGATTTTCTAACTCCTCGGACCTTTGTTGTTCCCGAAGACTCAGATTCCACCAAATCAATGGTCGAGGAGCTGGAGCAGGTGATATTGATCGAGTACCTGCCCGAGCGAAAGGTATACCTAGGAATGGGGTTAACCCCCGAACTCAGGAAAAAACTCATTCAATTTATTATTGATAACATGGATTGTTTTGCATGGTCCCATTTAGACATGAAGGGATCCCACCGGATATAACAACACATCGGCTAAGCCTGGATCCCAAGTTCAGACCGGTGAAGAGAAACAGAAGGCCCCAGTCTGAGGTAAAACACGCCTTCATAAAGGACGAGAAAACTAAACTTCTCATAATAGGGTCCATTCGGGAAGTAAAAAACCCCGAATAGTTAGCTAATGTAGTTGTAGTACCTAAAAAAGGGAACAAACATAGGATGTGTGTAGACTATAAGGACTTGAACAAAGCATGCCCGAAAGATTCTTTTCCACTGCCTAACATCGATCGCATGATCGATGCCACGACTGGCCACGAGATCCTTACTTTTCTCGACGCCTATTCTGGGTACAATCAAATCCAAATGGACTCGGAAGACCAAGAAAAGACTTCTTTTATCACTAAGTATGGAACCTATTGCTATAATGTGATGCCCTTCAGGCTAAAAATGCAGGAGCTACATATCTACGCCTAGTTAACAAAATGTTCGAAGAATAAATAGGTAAATCAATGGAAGTTTACATTGACGACATGCTAGTTAAGTACTTGCGCGCAGAGGACCATTTGACTCAGTTGCAGGATACATTCAAAATCATAAGGAAATATAACATGAAGCTCAACCCCGAGAAATGTGCTTTCGGGGTCGGTTTAGGAAAATTCTTCGACATCATGGTATCGAATTGGGGAATAAAAATCAACCCTGACAAGATCAAGGACATCGAGGACATCATCGTCATAGATAGTGTAAAAGTCATGCAAAGGCTAACCGGTTGGATAGCTGCCTTGGGGCAATTCATCTTGAGGTCATCAGATCGGAGCCACATGTTTTTCTCCTTACTCAAAAAGAAAAATGATTTCGCCTAGACTCCAGGATGCCAACAAGCGTTGGAAGAATTGAAGCAATACTTATCGATCCTACCTCTTCTTCATACACCGAAGGCAGATGTAAAAACTCTACTTGTATCTGGTGGTGTCCTAGTTCGAGAAGAGCAAGGTACGCAGTTTCCTGTTTATGACATAAGTTGAACCTTAGGAGATGAAGAATCTAGGTACCCACACTTAGAGAAATTGGCACTTGCCCTAATAAGCGCTTCAAGAAAGTTAAAACCATATTTTCAGTGCCACCCCATATGTGTAATAACCACTTACCCACTCCGTAATGTTTTCCACAAGCCCGAATTGTCAGGCCGATTAGCTAAATGGGTCGTCGAACTCAGCGAGTACGATATTGAATATCAACCCTGAACGGCCATCAAGTCTCAAATTTTGGCATACTTCGTGGCTGATTTCACGCCAACCCTCGTACCTGAAGTGGAAAAGAACTTTTACTAAATCAGGTACATCATCGGGGGTGTGGACCCTCTTCACAGACGGCGCCTCAAATGTGAAAGGGTCCGAGTTTGACATTGTTTTGAAGCCGCCCACGGGTAGCATTGTTAGACAATCCATTAAACTTCTAAATTGACTAACAACGAGGCCGATTATGAGACCATGATTGCAGGTCTTGAGCTAGCTAAAAGCTTGGGAGCAGAAGTCATTGAAGCTAAGTGCGACTCTCTACTGGTAGTGAACCAGGTAAATCGAACCTTCGAAGTTCGAGAGGATAGGATGAAAAGGTACTTAGACAAGTTGCAGGTAACCTTGCATCATTTTAAAAATGGACTCTACAACATATACCTCGAGAACAAAACACCGAGGCCGACGCACTTTCCAATTTGGGGTCATCGTTCGAGGAAGATGAGATTAGCTCGGGAACTGTCGTCAGACTCTCAAGATCTGTGATCGAGGAAGGGCATGTTGAAATAAATTCTACAAGCTTAACCTGGGACTAGAGAAATAAATACATCGAGTACTTGAAGAGCGAAAAATCTCCCATCGGATCCTAAAGAATCGGGGGCCTTACGGACTAAAGCCGCTCGTTTCACATTAGACGAAGATCGAACATTATACAGAAATAAGTTCGATGGACCATTGGTAGTATGCTTAGGACTGGGGGATACTGACTATGTTCTACGATAAATCCATGAAGGCACTTGTGGGAACCATTTTGGCGCCGAGTCACTAGTTCCCAAGGTCGTAGAGCAGGATATTACTAGGATAGCATGGAAAAAGACTCTAAGGAGTTCGTTAGAAGATGCGACAAATGTCAAAGGTTTGCACCGATGATCCACCAGCCCGGCGAGCAACTTCACTCGATATTATCCACATGACCATTCATGAAATGGGAGATGGACATCGTCGTCCCTCTGCCTTCGGTCCTAGGTAAAGCTAAGTTCATTTTATTTATGACTGATTATTTATCCAAATGGGTTGAAGCACATGCCTTCGAAAATGTTAGGGCGAAAGAAGTGATAGATTTCATATGGGATCACATCGCATGTCGACTTGGGATACCCACAGAAATAGTATGTGACAATGGAAAATAGTTCATCGGCAGCAAGGTAACGAAATTCCTCGAGGATCATAAAATAAAGAGGATACTATCAACACTGTATCACCCTAGTGGGAACGGATAGGCCGAATCAACAAACAAGACTATCATCCAAAACTTGAAGAAAAGGTTGAACAAAGCTAAAGGGAAATGGAGGGAAATATTACCCTAGGTCCTATGGGCATATCGGACAACGTCAAAGTCAAGTACAGGAGCAACTCCATTTTTCTTAGTATATGCCTCTGAAGCCTTGATATTGGTCGAAGTCGGAGAGCCCAGTGCCAGATTTTGACATGCAATAGAGGAATCAAACCGCGAGGCCATGAATAACAGCCTCGAGTTGTTAGATGAAAAACGAGAAGCTGCACTCGTTCGAATGGATGCTTAAACGCAACGAATCGAAAGGTACTACAATAGGAGAACCAACCTTCGCCACTTCAGAATCGGGGACTTAATCCTAAGAAAAGTCAGCACCAACACTCGAGATCCGAACGGAAGGAAGCTCGGCCCTAATTGGGAAGGACCCTACCAAATCCTCGATATAGTAGGGAAAGGATCTTACAAACTCGGAATGATGGGCGGCTAACCACTACCGAATAACTGGAACATATCACTTCTCAAGCGATACTATTGTTAAGGTATGACTTTCTCTTTTCTTTCTTTTATATATTTATATATATATATATTCGGGAATTAACTCATTGCAGGAGTCTGACAAAAGACATCTAGACTTCAGGTTTTAAAGTACGTGTTGCAATCTTTTTCCCTTAGATCGGTTTTTATCCCAAATGGGTTTTTCCGGAAAGGTTTTTAACGAGGCAACAATTATGTGCTACTTGAGTACAATTCAACAGTATCCAAGGATTCTTTACAATCACCCTCGAATACTGGGGGGCATCACCCTCGGATGTTAAGTGTTCGAGAAATGTACCTCGTGTCAATGGGCCTCGATAGGAGAAACTTTGTAATGGGACAAACGGCCGAATGAACCGTGTCCATATAGATTAGTCGAGTCCCGACGATAAGACATGTATGCATGTATGAATTATTCAAAGAAGCAATATTTCTTTATCGAGCGTGTCTCGAAGCAAATTCTCTACTATGCAAATCTCATACTTACGATTATGGTCTATTATGCAAATCTCATGCTTATGATATTGTGAAAAATGGCTCAAGATCCAAGTGCAAACATACTTCAAACACTCGGGGAATGCATGCTCGAGTCATCTAAATTCGAAGTCACAAGACCTCAAAGAGGCACCCCTCGATATATAGGCCAAGGCCATTATACTCGGGGACTAACATTTCGGAAAAGTTCGAAATGTTATATCACGTAATAAGTCCAAAAGGCATACCCGAAGGTTATGGCCAAAATAACACGGCTCAGAGATGTCTGAATTCCGCAATAAACAATAGGCCTTCAAATACTTTGAAAACCCGGTTAAAAGGCTACCCTCGGCAAACACTTAAAAAGAGGGCTTCTATAAAATCATCCCTCAAAAAACCAAAGGCTCCGATAATATCAGCCTTTGAAAAACCTTAAGAGGTATTGAAATATATTAACACAAACATGCTAAGGCACAAAATGAAAAAGGGGGTTCCAATCATCGCACCCTCAAAAACCCAATGGGTATAAAAATAAATGCTAAGGCATAAAGAATTTTTTTACTAAGTCATTTAATCCGAAAAGGGGAATAATAGTCATTTTGAGAGGCCACATCGGCCCAGTCTAAAGAACCTAAGGGCCAATACCTTCGGAGTTCGAGACCTTGTTCTCACTGAATTCGGACCTAAGGGTTCTAGTATTCCGAGCTCAAATAAAGTCAACTATAGCTCTAAGATTCATCATAAAACCCTAAGGGGTATATTGTTGTAAGCTCAAACCTTACCCATTACTTGGTAAAAACCTATGGATTTATTTTACTCTAAGTTCAAAATTTACCCGAACTTAGTTCTAAAAATAATGCATTTATGGCTTTGATCAAAACCGCCCGAGATAAAAACATATCTCGAGGACTCACCCTCATTTAACTAAAAGAAAACCTAAGGGTTTGGTCTGAGTTCGAACCAAGGTTCACTCGGCTAATAAGAATTTTCACAGAATAAAGGCAGAAAATGCATTTGAACTTAAAATCTATGGAAGCATTCAGAAAGAATTTTTTTTATCATATATATTGAAAGGTATATACAAGAGACCGATCAAGGTCTTACAAAAAATAAAACAAAAGGAAGCTAAAATCTAATTATGGTCGGGGCCGACCTCCCCTTCGGGAGCAGCTTCCCCGGGAGCATCTTCTTCTTCAGGCCCCTCATCGGATCATCCTGGGATGCCCTCTTCATCATCATCTTCGTCGTTCGAGGAGGAGGAAAGCTACCTGGCTTCAGCTTCAAGAACTTTGTCTCAAGCGATCTCTTATGAAAGGTCAAAACCTCGAGCATGTACTTCCTCGAGGGTTTCCCTTCGGGACTGACATTTTGCTAAGTCAACATTCCATTTCTCCTGATCAGAAGCCTCCCTTAGCAGCATTTGAGCAGCCTCGACATTGTCCCAGTACATGCACTACTACAAATAAGACCTTTAGCGGCAATAAGGCAATGATCGCTAATAAAAATTTTAAGCTGAAATATTAGCGGCATATGACCATTAGCCACTAAAAAATATCTTTACCGACAATAAAAAATAATAGTCACTAAAAATTGCTAATTAACATTAATCTTTTATTATTTTAACTTTCCCTCCGCACAAAGAAGAGAAAATCTATCCCTCAATTTTTTTTTATACCTTTTATCGTTCCCTCCCCAATTAGAAAATAATAGAACAACCTCCCCAGTTGAATCGACTTCCAGTGCGCAACGCCCTAATCGACTTCCAAAAAGCCCCAACTCGTTGGTGCTGTAACTATCACTGCCCAGGGCCAAAACACAATGCTCCAATCTCTGCATTGCAATTTTCCTATGTGTTGTGAGCTTTTATCTTCTCCAGTTGCTTCTATGCAGTCTTGTGTTATTACTGCCATAGTGTTAGAATTATGCTTCAATAAGACTTTGTTTATGAAGTGCATCAGTGTTATGTGACTTTTCTTGTTATGTTCTGCTTTTGCATGTCATTATACTCCTAATTTAGTGATTCTCCTGATGAATCATGGTGTCTTGGTTATTACTAAATTTGTGTTGGGCATGAATCACATCTTATGACTAAGATGAGTGACATTCTGTTTGTATTGTTGCAAATGTAAGATGAGCACTTATAATACTCACTTGCTTTATTTGATAATTCTAGTGTTGAGATCTACAAGCATAATAAAGAAGAACGGATAGCCAGAACTTGGGGAACAACTTCCCCAAGTCTACCTTACGCAGATAAAGCAATAACTCATGCTGGAAACTGGCTAATTGGTGGTGATTTGGAAGTTATAGAACCAATCAAGTACGATGATGGTCTTGAAAGGTTCCGACTTTCCCCTGCTGAACTTCGAGATGAGTTTACGAGGCGCAATGCAGATGCAATATTTGCTTTTCAACTCAGAAATCTAGTGCATAATGGCCACGCATTATTGATGACAGACACATGTCGTTGACTTCTTGAGATGGGATACAAGAATCTTGTCCTTTTGCTTCATCCTCTGGGAGGTTACACAAAGGCAGATGATGTTCCACTCCAGTGGCGAATGAGGCAACATGAGAAAGTATGTGATCTTGGACATTCAGATATTTTGTTCTTCAAACTTTTTTTGCTATAAGAGAACACACTTAACACTCACCTGCATCATTTTTGTTGATGTCCTTCGTGAACTAAAATGCGTTGTTGTTTAAGCTACTTCTCTATTAAAGCTAACCCCAACTAATTTGGGATTGATGTGTAGTGGTAGTACTTGCCGTCATTCTGATTGATGGAGCAGTATAGTGCTGCTTCTTAACTATTTCGTACAATGAACACTTCTCAGGTACTTGAAGATGGGGTGCTTGACCCAGAGACTACTATGGTCTCCATATTCCCATATCCTATGCACTATGCTGGTCCAACTGAGGTGCAATGGCACGCAAAGGCGCGCATCAATGCAGGAGCTAACTTTTACATTGTGGGCCGGGATCCAGCTGGAATGGGCCATCCATTGGACAAGAGAGATCTATATGATGCAGATCATGTAAAGAAGGTACTCAGTATGGCCCCCGGGTTAGAGAAACTGAATATCTTGCCTTTCAAGGTATGGCAATCTTGTTAACCTTTTAAGATTAACTAAGTTAAAGTCTTATGTTGATAGTATTATGTGTGATTCTTTTTGTTAATTAAGTAACTTTTATGTATACGATGACCAAGGTAAACTAAATCATGCTTTTAACCTCTCTTGAAAGTCATGCCAATACTTGATGCACTGTGCCACTTTGATCATCATGTCGGAGATGCTATGCATGCTAGTATACATCTTCTAATGTGTCCCGCTATGTATGTCATCCTAGTTTCTTCTGAGGCTGATGGTATTTCCTGATAACTATATTGTTTTGTGTTGTTATTCAATCTGTGATGCTCATATGAATCTTAACCTTCATAGTCTAGCTAGTTAGGATGATTCTGCATTGATATCCTCATTAACAGGCCCTATTAAGTTTTTGTGATTAGTTGAGTTGAAATTTTATGTTGATTTTATGAGTGATCCACCTCTGTCAGTTGAACTAATAATTATATAAACACTATCACACTTGATAAGTTAGTTAAATCATATTCTGGAACTCTTCCTGATGACTGTTTAAGATTGCATACCTCCAGTAATTGAATACCCTCATGCCTGTGAAGCTGCGTTGCCTTATCTTGGATCAACGAATAGTTTTTCCTTTCAGTTCATGCCTTATATTTGATATTTCTACCTTGATGTACATTTGGTGATTCATGTGTGTCTATATTGTAGATTGAGATAAGGAATTGCACTCTAATGGTGTGACACTAATGAACTCACTCACTAGTTTAAATGAATTTACTATGGTTTGTCTGTCTTGTTCTAATTAATTAAGAATGGACATCTGTGCCTATTGCTCCATGTCTGTCTAATGCCTCTATGCATAGGAAAAACTTGATCATGAATTGAAATGCCATTTGGCTCTGATAGTTTGAAAACCTATCAAATTGTACATTGTTGCATGCTAGATATCATGTTGTTAGGAAAACTTATCTTTTTCGCTTGCATTGATGTCTCTATTGCTTGTTATCACCTTAGGAAAGTTTGAATCAGTGACAATATAATTGTTCCATGAAGTGGGGTCTCAGGCAATTATATGTTAGCTCTGGACTGTTTTGAAGACTACTGAAGTGTTTGTTGGCTTATTTTAAGTGTTATGAACCTATTCAATGACCTGAATGATTAAAAAAAATTAATGTACGTGTGTTTCCATATCACTTACCAATGTTGAATTCACATGACCAAGCACTTCTGAACTTGAATTGGTTTCGTGATAGTATGCCACTAGCTCTCCCTGTTCTCATGTATATGTGATAACCTTCCTGTGTGTCTTGGTTCATGCTATAATCAATTTGGAGAACAATCTGCTTCTGGTTCAGTATGCACCTGAGAACCATCTGCTTTCGTTTCTTGTTTGTATTTTTCTTCCTACTTGTTTTGGTAGCATAAATCCCTTGAGTATCTTGTTCAAGATCGCGCAGTTGGTAGTGTCTGTCTATTGCTGTTGAAGTTCTCAGATCACGCAGTATTAGTAACCTTTTATATCAACAAGAAGTTAGGGCTTAATGCTAAAACAGTTGAAGTGGTGACACTAACACTACCAGGTTATTAGTTAGTCACCTTGCCTTCGAAACTATTCAAGAACATAGTGAGTATGTTACTGTTAGCAAACAGAAAATCTCATTCACTCGGCTGTGAAGGCCACATCCATCTCTAACACGGCTAGGAAAAACAGTGACATAGCTTTTAGATGGTGAGTTTGAAGATGATGAGAACATAATATAGAGTAAAGTGGAGTGCGTATAAGATTAGCCTTGTTGTAAGCAAACCACTAACCTTTGTCTAATGGACAGAACATATCGTGTTATCGTAGTAGTTGTGCGTTTACAGTTCCCTCTGATTAGCATAGCAAGATAACATTTCATCTGTTCTAAACTTGTGTTAGTAGAGGAAGAGAGCCGGTAGAAGCTTCTTTTTTCAAGTTCCATGGTTCTTATTTGTCAGCCTACAGGATTATAAGGTGATTTGATTTGTCAAATGTTATTATCATATTATGCATTATGAAACAAAAATGCATATATGCACGGGTCAATTGGCTTTTTGGCTCTTTACAAACTTGTTTTTAGTTTTTTGATAGGTATTTAAGCGTTGATTTGTCTCAGTTTCTTGCTGATTGGGAAGAAATAAAAGCTCATAACCTGATTATTATGAAAAGTTGAACAGAATGCGTTCGACTAAATATCTTAAACTTCCAATTAAGATTTTGTCTTTCTTGTGATTGAATTGCAGAAACTGAGCAGTTGCAGGTTGTTTGAATTGAATTCTTTATAGTTAACATTAAGATAGCTTTCTTTATTTTGTCTTCCTTTATAGTTAACATTAACTTCCAACAGGTTGTTTGAATTTAATTCATCTACATGTGTTTTATTTGCTATCAATTCTTTGTCTAACAATGAAGACTAAGCTAAGTGGGGGAAGATTGGAATAATGGTATTTACATGAATAAGCAGTGAGAGAGATACCCAATTGTAAATTGTGTATTGTGGAGGTTTTTGGTTGGTATGGAATTTTGAAGATGTTTTTTCCGCATTGTATTTTATCTTCTGATACAATTATTTTATAATTTTAGGTCATACAGTTTGATGCTCGATAATTCAGTGGGTGGAAGATTTCATGATGATGAAAAGTTGCGGAAATCGTTTGAAGACCATCATTCGTCTGGATTAGTTATATTATGACATTAGCTATTTAGTTCAAACAATATAAGTTTAGTTATTGTGACATAAATATTTTTGATTAGTACTGCCTTTTATTTGTTAAGATTTAATGAGATATATTATGTTTTTTAATTAATATTAATATATTTTCTTATTTGGGTCATATTTTGGATAAATGTAGTAACTATTATTAATGGTGGCTAATATATTGCTATTACCGCTTGTGAATTTTAGCGCTAATTTAGTTGGATATACCAGCTATATATATGGATGATAAATGGGCAAATTATGATGTTTTACAAGGGATATTGTAGTTGTTATAATTGCTGTAAAACAATTGATGTTAAAAATATTGACATTTAGCGACAATTTAGTTAAACATTAGCCACTAAAATAGCAGACTAAGATGTTTTTAGAAGGGATACTCTGGCCATTTTAATTGCCACAAGATAATTGCCATTAAAGATGCGAACTTTTAGCGATAATTATTTTGAATTTAGCGGCTATAAAAATATATGCTAAAGGAGTATATTTAGCCATTATAGTTGTCGCAAACAATTACCATTAAATATGTGAACTTTTAGAGGCAATTATTTTGAATTTAGCAGCTATAAAAAATGGTTGCTAAAGCAGTATAATTAGCCGTTATGGATTAGATTTAGTAGTCATTATAATTGCCGCAAACAATTGCCGCTAAAGATAATAATCTTTAGCGTCAATAAATCATACCTTTTACCAGCTTTTGTGACAATAGTCGCTAAAGGCTTTAGCGACCCCAGCATCAACGGCCAAACACTAATGGCTGGTAAAACATATAGCGGCCATTGTTATTACCGTTAAATCTTTTTTAGATTGCCGCTAAAGCCCATTTTTATTGTAGTGATGGCAATGGATTTATCTGCCATGACCTTTGTTTTCTCAATCTCCGCCTTAGCCTCAGCTAGCCCGTTTTCAAGCTCCTCGATCCTCTTATCCTGGGCCGATCTTTTCTCTTTAAATCCCCTAAATTAAACCTCGGACGATGACATTTTGGCCAAGGTAGCCTCTTTTTCTGCAGCCAAGCGGTCTGTACTCCCCTTCAACCGATTATAATCGGCCTTGACTTGATCGACCTCTCCCCGAAGAAGCTCGATCCTCTCCACCTTCTTCTACAACTGAGATAGGGAAGAATTAGCCTCCACAGTTGAGTTGAGTCCGTACTTTACCAAAATAATGGTTACTTGCTTGTTCAACTCGGCCTCCTCTTCACGAACCTTGGCCAGTTCATCTTGAAGATCCTTTATGGTCTCGTCCTTTTGACCACAAAGCAAATTCAGAGCTTTTCTCTCCTCCGAGACCTTCTGAAGATCGTCCTCACACTGGCTAAGGTCAACTTGGAACTTAACAGAGGCCTATACATAAAATAAAAAATGATAGTTAGATTCAGAAAAAAGGAGAGTAAAGGAGAAATGTGATAACTAGTACTTACCGGAGAAAGGAGATGTTGAGCCTCTTCCAAAAGAATTGAGGCATCGCTGCTGTTGGTGGCATCATCGACCCCAGTAAAGCAATACCGCAAAGGATCAGCTACACTCTAGCCTCCGCCAATGTCGGGAGTCTTCAACTCCCTAGCCTCCTTTAGTTCCTCCTCAGAGAAGGTTGGGAGTGAAGATAATTGATCGGGTGTCACGGCCCCGAGAAAGTCACTCGGGCACTTTGATCGATCCTCTACGTCTCGGAACTGGCTCCATGTGGTGTGGTTGCGGTTGGTCGAGAAATAATCTCGACCCCTAGAGATTCAGGGTCCGCACCCAAATTCTTTTTCGAAGCCTCTTCAGCACGAGGCTTAGTTGCAATCGCGGTTGTCGGCTCGAAAGGCTTGACAACCTCGACAGATTTTCTAGGTCAGACCGTCAATGCCAAGGTGCCTTCCTCCTCTCTCAGGTTTTGGACCGACTCCATGATCGGTTCCAACCCTACACAACTAAATAGTAGCGAGGAGTGGTCGATGCAGTTTTACCCGATGAGGTCGGGATTGATTTCCACATGGAGTTAATTTGGTTTGGAGTTGGGTTTCTAACTAATATAGATGTGCATGTTGTTTCCAATTGCACTTATAATCATTGTTGTGATTCATTCTATTCTAGGTTCAATTCTGTTGATTGGTAAGAGTAATCAAAGTACAATATTTTTGTGAAGGTTTTCAAGGATTAAAAGGCACTAGGGAAGTGACTTCCACCTAGGTGAGTATCTAATGAGATCGAGAATCTAGGACACGCTTGTTATAATTGGGGTCGTGATATAACCATCACACATAAGTAGGGTTGTTCATTTGGATCGGATATCCGAAATCCGAACCGATCTGTTCAATTTCGGATTGTATTTATTAAAATTTCGGATCGGATTCGGATTGTATTTATTAAAATTCCGGATCGGATTCGGATTGGTATAATTTTAATACGATCCAATACGAAATCCAAAATTATTAGGTCATGTATAAATACTAAACTTTAATTCGGATAATTAGTACTTCCTTTACATTTTTCTCTAAGTTATTACTTTTACAATTGGTGGGTTTAGCTATATTGGCACCATAGTACTCTCATATTTGCATAAACATGAATTTTCTTACTGTATTGCCTCTTTTACAAAGAAAATATACATGTGAGTTTGCAACTTCGAGGCATAATAATCCGATCCGATCCGATATTAATTCGGATTCGATTCGGATTGCATTTTCTAGAATCTGAAATCCGAAAATCCGATCTGAAATGTACTAAATCCGATCCGATCCATACAAAGCCCTACGCATAAGTACTCACTCTATACCTCTTGGTAATTTGAGTTACTTTGCCCGATTTGGCTTTCTCAATCCCAAATGGGTGTTCATGCAACACAAGTGAAATTTAAACAAGTCGGGTATTACTATCTCTAGGTTTAACCCTTTAATTGAGGCTATAAATCTCTTGAATTCACCCCAATTCCTTGTTAGCCTAAATTTCCTAAACTTAGTCCCTCTTTATCAAGAAGAGCCTAAGTCATAAAGGCACAAATCGGTGTTTGCAACCACCAATTCTACAATTAAAGCACGAATTAGGACAAATGCACTAACCTATAAACAATTAAGCCCTAAAATTCAAGACCCATTAAATACTCACACTAGGGTTGGGTCACAACCCTAGCTATGGGGTCTAGCTACTCATGATAATGGTAGAAATCAAAGATAGAGATGAAATATAAGCCAAAATATTCAAATACAAGATGAAAATCTAAAGATTGAAGATGAATCTACTCTAAAATTACTCAAAAAGGTAAAGCTCAGCCGTTCACGTACTCCTTAAAACAAAACTTAACCTAAAAATGTCATAAAGGTCTATTTATACACAACATAAAATTCTGGACAAAAATGCCCATGCAGAGAATTTGCGGACGCATAATTCTGACCGCGTACGTGCTTGAAATTTCACGGCGCGTAATAATGAACGCGGTCTGCGTTTCTCCAAATTTGAAGCTGGACTGGGACTTGTTTCGCAGACAGCGTAAAATCCTCCGCGTCCGCGTGAGCTTAATTCGCGGCCGCATAATTTGGACGCGGACCGCGTTCTTCAGTCAAGCTTAACTTGCAGGGCCTCTAAACCTCGAATTACGCTCTCAACAAAAATACCATCGCGGTCGCGCTAGATATTCCGCGGCCGTACTTTTCCTTCGCGGTCAGCGGTCAATCTTGTGCCCAAAATAGCCTCTCTTAATCTCATTTATGCGGGCCGCGTATTTGTGGCCGCCTCAGCGGTGATCCTTACGCGTCCGCGTATTTCTACCACTCTCAGCGCTCCAATTCCCAACCTTGATTTGTGCAATTTTGACTCCTTCTTGAGTTGATTATGGCTTCTTTGCCTCATTTTGACCAAACGCTGCAAGCAAGCACATCAAGTTAGTTTTCGTGAATACCTTTACGCATTTTGGACCCAATACCTAAGAAAAAGAGAGCAAATAATAGGCTAAAATCCTTAGTTATCAACTTCCCCAAACTTAAGTGTTTGCTTGTCCTCAAGCAAATAAGGTAATTCCCACCTCCACAAGAAAAAGAATGGAAAATTTCAGATGTCCTAACGTGACTTCATCAAGCATCAATTTGGACTAATAATTACCCTCAACACAAATGCATTATCAGCAACGTCATGCTATGACTTCTTGAGTTTCATAGGTCTAATGTGACACAAGAGCGTCAATAGTTGACTCAATTCATCAAGGAAGCTCGCTCTCTCACATAGGTCATTGTGGATCCCAGACTCTTCCTCCTCTACTCTCCATGATCTAATCTCACCTTATAGAATGTGACACTCAAAACAAGGATTGTAAAGAAGTGCGCTCATCACTCTCAAAAGAATTTCACAAGTTCGGCTTTAAGTACCATAAGCTTGAACCTCATGTAAATCACTACTAATGTAAGCTCACTCCACTTGAAATCATATAGGGCTTTAGCGGGATGTAATGAAAGCTTATTGGATCATGGTCAGACATAATGAACTATGATGGTATCATCTTTCCTTAAGCACTCCACTTTCTCAATTCGGCTCATACTTTCTTGACTCTTTGAGTCATTTTCTTCTTCCTTAGAGGAACTAGAGAGACACATTGTCACTCTTTCTTCTTCATGATAGTCATTTTTCTCCTTCTTTCATCATTCCATGCCTTTCAACATTGTTTTCTTGAATCCTTTCAACCTTTTCTTTCTTTTTACCATTTTTTTTACTCTTCATCTTTTTCTTTACCTTTCCTTTTCATCAATTCTTTTTGTTATTTGAACCTTTCATCACTTTGAAATTCCCTGTCTCTCCCCCAAACTTATGTTTTTGCCTATTGTTCATCATGAATGCTAAGGAAAGATTGGGTGCCAAGAGAGGGTCATTATAAAATGGATGAGGGCTTGTAGTGTGGTTATTGAATGAAAAAAGGTTTAGGCCCAATGGGGTTGACTAAGGATATCATAATGGTAGTCTACGGAATTTTTCAAAGTTCAAATGTGACCAAGGAGAGCCTATAATCATCTCAAGTCGAGCTACACTTAGAATTTCGCCTAGAAAAACATTCGGGGCAAGTTCTAGCTTGTTGGCACGAGACTTGGACTTGCAATTAAATACCTCACCTCTCAAGCTTTTGGATTGTTAAAGAGAATAGAGTTTAGGTCCCACAACAACCCTAGCTAAGATTGAAGATCATAGATGGCTCACAGAAACCACTTGATGATAGATTTAGTCAACTCAAGAGTCTAAAGGTCACAACTAGAGCTAATCTCATCAACCAACTTGTCTATAACCATGAGGTCGAAGGTAAATGTGTTAGTACCAAGTGAAGCCTACTTGAGCCACTATTATTCATTACTACTATATATCAAAACAGAAAGAAAAACAGACTCAATCCCTTAAGAAGGTTGTCACGCCATCCATCGTTGGGAAGAGACACCCGGTTCACACAATATCCACCTTTGGAAAGAATCGTGGAATTAATAAAACCAAAGGCTTATTGATCACGAAAAAAATGTAAAAATAAGCTACAAATTCAAAGAGAATCAACTAAAGAAAATAAGAAGCTAAGTTATTAAGTAAAATTACAAAAAACGTTATAAAGTAAAATACAGAAAGTAAAATGAATATGTACAATAGGGGAATGAAATGAATATATACAAAATGGGGATGAATATATACATGGAATGGTAAAGTTATATACATACCAAAAGTGAAAAATAACGAAAATGAAAATAACAATAAGTAAAAATAAAGAAAAATAGTATCAGAATTATTACAAGTCAGACATCAAAGTCATCAAATCAAAATAAACAAAATAATACCACCCTCCCAAATAGAAATTAGCATTGTCCTCAATGCTAAAAGCAAAAATAAGGTCAGGGAAGTGATAGCGAGTAAAGAAAACTCCCTATGAGGTCTCTGTCTACATGGGATCTGGTACACTGGTGGGGTCCTCAAGCAGTATAGACTCATCACCACCCTCTGGATCCTCCAACTGAATCTCCAAGTCCTCGGTCAGGGGCACTACAAATATTCTCACCGGCTCTCTGTCAGCCTCCTGCTCTGTTGATTGTGTTGTCTGTGCTGCAGGGGCAGTCTCCTCCATAAGGAGGTCCAAAGGAATATCTCCGACTGAAGTAAGCTTCTCCACCTCCTTCTTTAAATGCTCTTGATGCTTCTTCACCTTCTTGACATGTTTACCCAGCTCCTTGATCACCTTCTCGTGAGTGCCCAGAGTCTCAAGAATTTTCTTTTGGTTGTCAAGGATCTTCTTCAGTGAATACTCCACTGATGGAGGCATTTGGAGCTGTGTTGGAGCTACCTGTGCTGCGATTGCACTGGATAAGGTAGATATCTTTGATCTAGCTACTGCATCTAGTTGTTAATGCTGGACAAAGTCTGATTAACCCTTAGTGCAATTTGAGGGTAAGTTGATGAAGAAGGCACAGATAGTGGGGCAGATACAGATGACCCTGAGGAAGGAGGTGGCATAGCAGCAGATGAACCTTCGGCTGTGGAAGGCTCTGACCCAGTAGTTACTACCCGTGGCTCTTCAGACTGGCCACCGGAGGTAGTGGCTTTGCCTTTGGACTTGGGATTGTATGCTCCCTGAAGGCTGTACCAAGAAAAGGGCCTTTTTGGCTTCACCTTGATGTCAAAATCCCTCCCTTCTACATATTGGTCCTCTAAATACATGGTGAGGAAGTTTGGGTAGGGGTATGATCTTTCTTCGTTCCCGATATCTTTGGTAATGTTTCTGTCCATAATGTTTCCCACATTTATCGGGTAAACCGCCATGATAGAAGACACAATAATTGCTAGGGAGACTGGGATATCATTTTCATGCTTAGATGGGTCTAGCTGTGTGCAAACGAATGTGCTCCACCCTTTTTCTTCAAAGCTAAGAGTGTTTCTAGCAATTAGGACCCTAGGTGTAAGCCAAGTCGGTGTAGTCCCATGGATGGCTATCACCTCTGCAAGCCATAGGCGTGCTGCCTCATCTAATGCCGCCTTCTCCAAGTATAGGGATCCGTCCACATCATCGAACCCGGCGTATGCATTCAGTGTCTTTCCATCAAACCTGATCTTCCGGTTCCGTACCTTGGTCACATATGTGACTTTTTTGATGTGGGCGACATTAGCGTAGAATTCTTTGACCAAGTACTCATTGGCCTCCGGTAGCTTGCTAGTGAATAACTTCCACCCCACTCTTTCATTAAATTGCCTCTTCACATTGGGATTGTGAGGTAGAAGATCTCTTTCTATGAAATCCCTCTCGAGCATGAGCGACCTTTGAGGCTACCATTCCCGAAACTTGTGGTAGGCTTTCTCACTGACAAATCTATCTTGCCACACTGCGGGCTTTCTTGATCTCACCAAACCTCCAACCCGGGTATCACCACCTCTCCCGTCCTCTGGTATATCCTTTTCAACATCAACATTAATTGGAGCCAATGTGGAGGCCGGAGTTGCAACAGGTGGTGCCGAAGTCTCACTACCTCGTTCTGAGCCATCATACGACCCAGATAAGGAGGTAGATTCATTGACGAGGCGGTAGGGCTGTGATTGAGCCTCTTATTGAGGTTGGGCAGCTTCCCCTTCAGAAATCTCTCGGAAGGGGACATATCCACTAGCTTCAGAGGAGTCGGGAGTGCATCTTTGGAGAGTTTGCTTCTTGCCAATGATCCTTAGAGGAGTTAAGGGTGCAGTCTGTTTCCCTCTGCCCCGGCCCCAACAGGATTCTCTCTTCCCTTGTGATTGTTTCGGACCACCACGAGAACGAACCATTATCTACAATAGACAATCAGTGAAAGCTCATTAGTATTGTTGTTTAATGAATTATCAAAGGAAAGCAGATGAAATGATCACAGTGTTTGTCAAAGAAGGAGTCCGCTGACAGCGAAAAAAGGAGCGCAGCCGCGGAAAGACCAACGCGGCCAGCGTAAAAAGGGATGCGGCCGCGAAAGAGTGGGGATCAGGCTACCTAGTATCTGAGTCTTAGATTTCGCTGACCGCGAAATAATGGGCGCGGCCACAAAACATTAGACGTGGGCCGCATAAAAATGAACGCAACCGCGGACCAAATTTGTTAACTCTGTGAAGCTCAGCAACGCGGACCGCAAAAATTATGGACACGGCCGCAAAAAGTCAACCGCGGACCGCAGAAAAATATCCACATCCGCGAACTTATAAGCATATACAGACCTCACAAAAGCATGAACGCGGTCCGCGAAATTCAAATCATATTGACCATTGAAGAATTATTGAAGACCTAGGGTTTCATTTAGTGTAATAATTTAGGCAATTAACATGCCTATTGAATAACCCTTTCCCCCATTAGGCATGAAAATCAATTACCCATATTGAATTAAGCCTTAATTATGCATCATTGTTTTATTTTGGCATGTATTAACCCTAACTAAAAAAAAGTAGAACTAAAAGAAAAGAATAGAAAGAAATAAAATTAATACAAAATTTTGAGCATACCAGTTGTGGATTTGTAGTATAAAATTGACTCTTGATTAATGAGATGAGAGTGGCGTTCAAAGTTGAAGAACGTGAATAGTGCTCTATCTGCTCTGAGAGTTCGAGGGTCGAAAAGGGTAAAAGTGCTAAGGATGTTCTATTTATACTCACAAAATGGGGACCCACCGACTTACCTGAGCGCGGTCCACGGAATTCCATCGCGGTCCCCGCTTTTACCTTTCGAAGAACCTTTTCATAAACAGGTCCACTGAGAGCGAAAAAACGGGCGCGACCGCGACCGCAAAAGAGTAACGCGGACCGTGAAATTTCGAATGCGGACACGAATACAACTTTAGAGAGTTGCTATTCTAGACTTTTCAAGTCTGCGTCCGCTTACCAATTGCGCCCCCGCGAAAAGCTCTCGCTGACCGTGAAATTTTGAGCGCGGTCAGCGTAATTCTCCACACTTAGGCAAATATTTCCAGCAACAGTCCTGCACTGCACAAATAATTCCTACACAAATCTCACAACCAGTTAGTTCAAAATAAAGCCTAATGTAAGAAGAATATCAAAAATAAAGAAAAACACATGGGTTGCCTCCCAAGAAGCGCCTAATTCAACGTCGTCACACGACGCGGGTTATCATCATCATTGGAAATTGATCAAGGCCACCACGTGGCTGTCATCAAACTTGTCGAGATAGTACTTCACTCGGTGCCCATTAACTCAGAAGATTTCACCATTTTTGTTTTTCAAGTCAAGAGCACCAAACGGAGTCACGTGCACCACCTCAAAAGGGCCACTCCATTTCGACTTGAGCTTTCTCGAAAATAGTCGTAACCGGGAGTTAAAGAGAAGAACCTAATCACCCTCCTTGAACTCTTTGTTCTGGTAAGATTTGTCGTGAAAGTACTTCCTCTTGTCCTTATACAAAGACGGGTTGGAATAGGCATAGAACCAAAACTCATCTAGTTCATTGAGTTGCTCCACCCGGAGATTGGCTGCAACATCTCACTCAAGATCTAACCTCTTCAATGCCCACATAGCTTTATGCTCTAATTCAACCGGCAAATGGAACGCTTTCCCAAATACCAACCGGTACAGAGACATAACGATTGGAGTCTTGTATGCAGTCCTACAAGCCCACAAAGCATCGTCAAGTTTCCTTGACCAATCTGTCCTATTTGCATTGATAGATTTTGACAATATGCTCTTTATTTCCCTGTTTGAGACCTCAACTTGTCCACTAGCCTGGGGATGATAAAGGGTTGACACCTTATGATTGACACCATACTTGGAAAGTGAAGTGTCGAAGGCCTTATTGCAAAAATGAGAACCCTCATCACTAATGATTGTCCGAGGAGTGCCAAACAGTGTGAAGATATTTTTCTTTAAGAACGTCACCACACTCCGGGCCTCATTGTTGGGCAAAGCCATGGATTCAACCCACTTGGAAACATAATCAACAGCCACAAGAACGTAAGTGTTACCACACGAACTCACAAAAGGCCCCATGAAGTCTATGTCCCATACGTCAAAAATGTCAATTTCAAGAATGGTGGTGAGAGGCATTTCATCCTTCTTGGAAATTCCCCCAGCTCTTTGGCATTCATCACACCTCTTAACAAGTTCACTTGCATCTTTATACAGTGTTGGCCAATAAAATCCACAGCTAAAAACCTTTGAAGCAGTTCTCTCCCCACCATGATGACCATCGTAGGGCGAGGAATGACAAACATCAAGTATAATCATTTGCTCCTCCTCCGGGACACATCTACGGATCATACCATCATTGCAAATCTTGAACAAATAGGGCTCATCCCAATAATAATCCAAACTGTCCCATTTGAGTTTCTTCCTTTGGTTAGAAGAGAGCTCACACGGGACAATGATGGTCACAAGGAAATTAGCAATATCCGCGAACCAAGGCATACCATACCATTCAAAGAAACGGAGGAGAGTTGCTCATCCAGGAATGCATCATTAATTTCGAGACCATCTTTGCGCCTCCCTTCCTCTTCTAAGCGGGACAAATGATCCGCTACCTGATTCTCACTTCCTTTTCTATCAATGATCTCGAGTTCAAACTCTTGAAGAAACAAAACCCATCTCATCAATCTAGCCTTCGAGTCCTTTTTGGTCATCAAGTAATGGAGTGCGACGTGATCGGTGAGAACAATCACTTTGTCACCCGTGATATATGGACTAAACTTTTCCATGGAGAACACAATTGCTAAAAACTCTTTCTTTGTCACCGTATAATTGACTTGGGCATCATTCATCATTTGATTGCACAATAAACCGGAAGAAATATCTTGTTTACCCTTTACCCCGAAACCACTCCTACCGCAACGTCACTACCATCGCACATGAGCACAAAGGGAGAGCTCCAATTGGGTGCGGTAATGATGGGAGTGGTTGCCAATTTATACTTTAGAAGCTCAAATGCTTTCATGCACTCTTCATTGAACACAAACTTTGCATCCTTTTCTAGCAACTTGCAAAAGGGGTTCATCACTTTTGAGAAGTCTTTGATGAACCTTCGGTAGAACCCCGCGTGACCAAGAAATCTCCTAAATCCCTTGACGGAAGTAGGAGGAGGTAGCTTTAAAATCAATACAATCTTCGCCTTGTCCACTTCGATTCCGTTATTTGAGATCTTATGGCCGAGGACAATTCCCTCCTCGACATGAAGTGGCATTTTTCCCAATTAAGCACTGGATTCGTCTCTTCACATCGGGATAACACTTTGTCAAGATTTTCCAAGAATTCTTCAAATGAGTCCGCAACAACACTAAAATCATCCATAAACACTTCAAGGAAGTCCTCCACCATGTCCGTAAATATTGCCATCATACACGGCTGAAAGGTAGTCGGTGCATTACACAAACCAAACGGCATCCGGGAGAATGCAAATGTTCAATACGGACATGTGAAGGTAGTTTTCTCTTGGTCTTCCGGGGCAATGAGAATCTGGTTGTATCCTGAGTACCCATCCAAAAAACAATAGTAGGCATACTCGGCAAGTCTGTCCAACATTTGATCAAGAAAAGGCAATGGAAAATGATCTTTGCAGGTCACTTTGTTCAACTTTCGGTAATCCATGCATACCCTCCATCCGGTCACGTTCCTAGTAGGGATCAACTCATTTTTCTCATTTGTCACCATAGTCATACCCCCAGTTTTTTAAACACATTGCACCAGTGAAGTCCATGCACTGTCCGAAATAGGATATGCAACCTCTGCATCAAACCATTTGATAATTTCCTTCTTGACGACCTCTTGCATAGCCTCGTTCGACCTCCTTTGATGTTCCACGTAGAGTTTGGCATCATCCTCAAGTATAATTTTATGCATGCAAAAGGCAGAGCTTATACCCCAAATGTCAACTAACAATCATCCAATTGCCTTTTTCCTTCTTTGAAGCACCTCGAGGGTTGAATTTACCTGCACTTTGGTTAAGCAAGCAGAAAGAATACCAGGTAATGTAGAGGATGGGCCTAAGAATTCATACCTGAGGTGGGAAGGTAGAGGCTTCAACTCCAATGTTGGTGGCTCCACGATTGAGGTCTTTGTTGGGGGAGTCTTCCTGTTTTCCAAGTCCAAGGAAAGTTTACGGGGCCCATAGGGTAGGATCTCATTCCTTGCAAGGCATTTGCACATTCAACGAAGACATCTCTTTAATCATCCTCATGGTTTAACAACACATCTTCCATAGGGTCTTCCACATTGATCATGGCACTCGTGTCATCAACTATCACCTCCGTCACAAGACCCACAAAAGAGCAAACTTCATTACTATTTGGTTGCCTCATTGATTTGCACACGTGAAATACAAATTTTTTATCGCCCACCCGGAAGGTGATCTCCCCTGATTCCACATCCACCAATGCCTTCCCTTTTGCTAGGAAAGGCCTTCCCAATATTATAGGCACCTCATAGTCGAATTTGCAGTCGAGAATCACAAAATTCGCGGGCAAAATAAACTTGTCAACTTGGACAAGAACATCATCAATAATACCAAGCGGCCTCTTTATTGTTCTATCCGCCATTTGAAATCTCATTGAAGTATCTCTCGGTTGACCAATACTCAATGTCCTGAGTACGTAGTATGGCATCAAATTTATACTTTCTTCCAAATCACACAAGGCTCTTGCAAAATCGGCGCTACCAATGGTACATGGAATTGTAAAGGCGTCGGGATCTTCAAGCTTTGAAGCCATCGAGTGCACAATGGAACTCACTTGATGAGTCATTTTGATGGTCTCATAATCCATAGATCTCTTTTTAGTTACCAAACCCTTCATAAACTTGGCATATCCCGACATTTGCTCAAGAGCTTCCACCAAGGGCACATTGATTGACAAACTTTTCATCATCTCAATAAACTTCTTGAATTGGTTTTCATTATTTTGCTTTGCAAGTCTTTGAGGATAAGGTGGAGGAGGCCTTGGCAAAGTAGCCTTGGCTTTAGGCACTACCATTTCCGGTATGTCTATCACGTGTTCCCTAGATGGGTTCACATCGTTTTGAGTCTCCTCCTCGTTGTCATGAATATCGATCCTCACTTCATCATTTTCATCATTCACTTGCTCATCAACTATTGGATAATAATCATTTTGCAACGCAACATTATCACTCATAACTTTCTTTTGATTAGAGATACTAGCATCTCCACCTCTTCCGCTCCTTGTGGTCACCGCCATAGCATGGTCTGTATTGTTCCCACTCTTAGGGTTTACTACCGTGTCACTTGGTAGCACCCCGTTAGGGTGAGTGTTCAATGCTTGAGAAATTTGACCCATTTGTACTTCCAAGTTTCGGATAAAAGTAGTGTGGGAGGCTATTTGAGCATCGGAATCAGCATTCCTTTCCATCATTTGTTTGAACATACTCTCTATCCGCCCCATTTCATTAGTTGGAGAACTATTCCCTTGAGATTAATATGGAGGTGGATTGTTGGGTTTTTGATACATTGAGGGCCTTTGAAAGCCCGACCCCCGATTTCCATTACCTCCCCAATTATTGTTATTATTGACATTCCAATAGCTATTTGTGTTTCCTTGATTCGCCCAATTTTGGTTGTTGTTCCCCTAATTGTTTGAGTTGTTGTTATTTCCATTGTTCCAATTCCCTTGGCCTTGGTTGCCCTAGTTCTGACTATTCCTTTGCGATCTCCATTGTTGATTTTGGAGCATTGCTCCGTTGTCCTTGGTAGTTGTTGGAATATAACACTTCCTCACTTTGGTCATCACAAGAATCTTCTTGGTTGTAACCACTACCACTTTGTTCATATTGATCTTGATTGCTTTGCACTTGCTGGACATGTTGTCTCCTCTTGTTGACCATGACATTTACCCCTTCCATGGCATTAAATTGCTTAGGCCCCTGCACTTGCTGAAGCTGAGCCTTTGCTAGCTGATCCATAGTAGTCGTCAACTATGTTATGGCTTGTCCGTGGTCATGAAGATCCTTGTTAAGATGGATCACAGTAGGGTCACCATGAGGAACATTTGTCCGACTTTGCCAAGCTGAGGATGTGTCAACCATCTCATCAAGTATGTCACAAGCATTGACATAAGGCATCTTCATAAAATCTCCCCCTGCTAGCTGGTTCACCACGCACTGGTTGGTAGTGTTGATACCCTTGTAAAAAGTCTTCTGAATCATTGCTTCAGTCATGTCATTGTTAGGGAATTTCTTTACCATAGTTCTATACCGCTCTCAGATTTCATGTAGGGGTTTATTAGATTCCTGTTCGAAGGATAAGATCTCATCCCTCAATGCCGCCATATGTCCCGGTGAGAAAACCTTGGCTATAAAATTTTCAGCCAACTCATCCCACGTGGTGATGGAATGGTTGGGGAGCCTCTCGAGCCAGTCCAAAGATTTCCCTCTAAGTGAAAAAGGGAACAATCTCAATCTCAGCGTATCCTCCGACATGTTCGTCTGTTTTCTCCCCCAGCAAGTGTCTACAAAACCCTTTAGATGTTTATGTGCATTCTGATGGGAAGCGCCAGTGAAGAACCCTTTTTGATCCAATAAGGTCAACATGACATTTGTAATCTGGAAATTGCCCACCCGGATCCGAGATGGGACAATTGCACTTGAGTAACCTTCATTGGGAAGCACTCGGTGTGCTACCCGTGGAGGAGGTGGGGGAGGGTCTGGAATGTTTTCATTGGCCTGGCGGCCTCTTCTTTGGGCTTGAGGTACTAGATAAACCTCATCCTCACCATTATCATCTACATACTCCCCCAGGAGAACATTGCCTACAGGATCATTATAAGCCATTTTTGTACCTAAAGCGATTAACACACAAAAGTTAGTAACACAGAAGGAAAGAAAAACAAGACACACAACTAGTTAGATGGATATCCAAAAGCATCTAACTCCCCGGCAATGGCGCCAAAAAGTGATTGGTTCCAACCCTACACCACTATATAGTATCGATGAGTGGTCGATGCAGTTTTACCCGATGAGGCCAGGATCGATTTTCACAGGGAGTTAATTTGGTTTGGAGTTGGGTTTCTAACTAATGTAGATATGTGTGTTGTTTCTAATTGCACTTCTAATCATCGTTGTGATTGATTCTATTCTTGGTTCAATTCTATTGATTGGTAAGAGTAATCTAAGTACAATATTTTTGTGAAAGTTTGCAAGGAATAAAAGGCACTGGGGAAGAGACTTCCACTTAGGTGAGTATCTAATGGGATCGAGAATCTAGGACAAGTTTGTTATAATTTGGGTCGTGATATAACCATCACACATAAGTGCTCACTCTATACCTCTCGATAATTTGAGTGACTTTGCCCGATTTGGCTTTCTCAAGCCCAAATGGGTGTTCATGCAACACAAGTGAAATTGGCTCAAGTCGGGTATTACTATCTCTATGTTTAACCCTTAAATTGGAGCTATCAATCTCTTGAATTAACCCCAATTTCTTGTTAGCCTAAATTGCCTAAACTTAGTCCTTCTTTCTCAAGAATAGCCTAAGTCATAAAGGCACGAATCAGTGTTTGCAACAACCAATTCTACAATTAAAGCACGAATTAGGCCAAATACCACTAACCCTTAAATAATTAAGCCCTAAAATTCAATACCCTTTAAATACCCACACTAGGGTTGGGTCACAACCCTAGCTTTGGGGTCTAGCTACTCATGATAATGGTAGAAATCAAAGATAGAGATGAAATATAAGCCATAATATTCAAATACAAGATGAAAATCTAAAGATTGAAGATAAATCTACTCTAAAATTACTAAAAAAAAGTAAAGCTCAGTCGTTCACGTGCTCCGTAAAACAAAACTTGACCTAAAATTTGTCAAAAAGGTCTATTTATACACAGATGAAAATTTTGGACAAAAATTCCCCTGTGAAGAATTTGTGGACGCGTAATTCTGACCTCGTCCGCGCTTGAACTTTTGCGACCGCGTAATAATGAACGCAGTCCACGTTTCTCCAAATTTGAAGCTGGACTGGGACTTGTTTCGCGGACAGCGTAAAATCCTACGCGTCCGTGTGAGCTTAATTCACGGCCACGTAATTTGGATGCGGACTGCGTTCTTCAGTCAAGCTTAACTTGCAGGGCCTCTGAACCTTGAATTACGCTCATAGCGAAAATACCATTGCGGAAGTGCCAGATATTCCGCGGCCGCACTTTTCCTTCGCGGCCGCGCCAAATATTTCGCGGCCGCACTTTTCCTTCGCGGTCAACGGTCAATCTTGTGCCCAAAACAGCCTCTCTGAATCTCATTTATGCGGTTCGTGTATTTGTGGCCGTCTCAGCGGTGGTCCTTACGCGGCCGCGTATTTCTACCGCTCTCAACGCTCTAGTTCCCAGCCTTGATTTGTGCAAGTTTGACTTCTTCTTGAGTTGATTATGGCTTCTTTGCCTCATTTTGACCAAACCCTGCAAGCAAGCACATCAAGTTAGTTTTCGGGAGTACCTTTACACATTTTTTACCCAAGACCTAAGCAAAAGAGAGTAAATAATAGGCTAAAATCCTTAGTTATCACTCCACCGTGAGAGCTGTTACTTTTCGCCTGACCCTTCGAGGCTAGGGCTTGGGGTCCTCAGACTGCGATGCACCTTTCCTTTTGTTATCTTTCCCCGACTTTGGATTAGGGGACTTGGTTCCATCCTCACCAGCCGAGGGCCTCAGAATGGAATCCTTGGTCAGGCCTGCATGAAAAAATTAGTGATATGCGGAGTACAGTAAACATTTCAAAATCGAGGAAAGATGCCCTTACCATGATTCTTAGCCTCCCATCTGCTCCTTGCCAAGTCGTGCCATGCCCATTCGGCATGGGAGGAAGTCTAGGCTAACTTCCGAACCCAATATTCAAGGTCAGGGACTGCTTGGGGCATCCAAGCAACAAGTGCAAAATAAAGGAGAATATTAGACGGGGCCGAATCATATGATAAGAGTAACGCTCGATATGTTACTTACGGTTGGGGTTCCACTCTTTAAGGAACGACATCTTCTCCTCCAGTATTATATCACAGGTCCTCACCCGTATAAATCGGCTCATCACCTCTATCCTTATCCTCTTCGATGCTCGAGAATAAGGCCTTTGTTGCCCGACGTTGAAGCTTGATCAGCCCTCGATAGAGTCGAGGCCAGTACAACCTCATGATGTGGTTCAGAGTGAACTCCGGCCCCTCGGCTTTGCTAGAAAAGAAGCGCATCATGATCACTATGCGCCGTAAAGAAGGGTGGAGTTGCCCGAGGGTGACCTGATACCTCTTATAGAAGTTGAAGATCATTGGGTCGACATGGTCCAATGTGAACGGGTAAGTGTAAACACTTAAGAAACCCTCAACATATGTAGTGATGCTCTCCTTGGGAGCAGGGATTTGCACCACGACCCCGGGACCCCAGTTGCAGTCCTTCATCATGGCCTCGATATGGCTCTTCGTTATCGAGCACATGTACATCGACACATGCTTGCATCGGCCCGGTAGCGACGAGGGATTCTCGACCTTGAAGCCAGATATTAGAGTACACGGACCGGGAACATACTCATGAGGAGCCGGTTCTACTGGCATTTTGTCGTCGGCCGGTCGGGAAGAGGAAGACGAACCCTTTTCCTACTGCGGTACAGACTTAGAGGTTTTCGCCATTTGTATAAGTGAAGAAGGGCGAAGGAAGGTGTGAAACCGGTGGTTCCGGTGATATCAACGATGGTTCAACAGTCGGCGGTAAAGAGGGAATAAAGAATGTTGAAACGCTTAGAGATTTGATTAAAGCCAAAGTAAAATTTGATTCAATGGAGGATGAAGTATTTATAGACTCGTGGCGACGGTTCGGTGGCGCTGGTGGCCGAACGCTAACTGACAGGCATTAATGATTTCGGGAACTGGACCGACGGGACGTTTCGGTCGCATTCGTCGCTTACGTCATGAGGATGACGTCACGATTGAGGTTTTAGAGAATCGAGGCTCAAATCGTTTCTTATCGTTTTACTCTAAGTAACACGGGAACTATCTGTATACGGTTAAAATCGAGTATGTCCGATTTTATAGGCTAGGGGTTGCCTCGAGAATGAGCTCATAATAGACCGAGCTCGAGCTCGAAGACACGAAGATCGAAGCACTCGATCAAGCATGACCGACGTCGAGTAACGGAATAGCGAGATGTTAGTAATCGACCGAAGATCTTGGCGGAAATCTCGAAAAGAATTGAACCTCTAACGGTTATTGACACCAATCATGAGATTTGTTCGCATCATTAGAGTTGTACCTTATATAAGATTCCTCTACTATATAAAAAGGAACATTGTTCATTTGTAATCGTGATATATTCAATGAAATCAATATGCTCACTGCTCTTTATTGATTTATTACTCACTGTTGTTCTTATTGTTCTTACTACTTGATCTCGAGGCTATCCCGAATCGAGGTCGAATATTGCTACAACACTGGTTTGATTTATTTTAATTGTTCAACTCATTTATTTAATTCGTCATTTATCTATTGGTATTGAACCAGATCACGTATCTTTAAAACCACAATACAAATTTAATTGTTACTCGAATTTTGAGGTAAACAAACATAGTTACGTGACCAGCACTTGACTATTTTCCATCTATTTCTTTTAATTGATTCCAACAAGAGCATGCAATAGGGTTGATACAGGATTTGAAGTTTATGATTTTTTACGACGGTCCCAAATTTATGTACAATAATAACTAAGTTTACAATCAAATATTTAATTAATTTCTTAATACGTATACAAGATCCGAACAAATTTAGGTTCACGTAAAGCCCTATGTTATACTATGAATCCGCCCAGAAAAACTAGAGAAGTTGAATAACAAACTTTATTTTATATAACAAGTATGACAAATTATATTAACCTATCAATATTGATGATGCATCTGGTGGTCTAGAATTTTCAACTGTTTCAACTCTAAACAAACTCAATTATGTAAAATGCCGGTCATATTCAGTTATCTACATTCTATTCTTTAATTAATTATTTATTTATTTATTTACATATGGATAGAAATTAGGCTCTTCTAGAAGTTCAAAATAGAGTTTTCTGCACAGCTAAATTCATACACATCAAGTTGCATCAAATAAATTTAAAATAATAAATTCACTACTTTTTCAAAAATGGCTTTCTGTCAAATTTGCCATTTCTTGGCGTAACGCAGCATATTCTGTTGACAATCCAATCCCTTTCTTTACCTCTGTGTCTATTTTATGGCGCTAGCTATTGGGATAAAGTGACAGAACGTCTTCGTACTAATTTGACTATAGGGGTAAGAGCATCTAGATGCCCAGTTAATATGGACCAAATAATATTGTCCTTACAAAGAAATAAAAAATAGAAAGGCAGGAGAACAATTGCGATAATTTGGTGGTGTGATTTTAATTTATTTCTTCAAAAATTCTACATATTTGATAAATCAACATTGAGGAATATGTAGTTACGTAGAAATGACACCGGGAAGCTAAATTAACAGTGCATCTTGAATTTCAGTTTTTCAGGATAAAAATATCTTAAATTATACTAAAATTAAGATTTTTATTTTAAAATTTCAAGATAAAATAATTAATGACTTATCTCTAAATAGGATCCCTAAGAATGACCCAACAATATATACTAACGGGAGCGTACGATCCAATAAGGGAATAATAAATTCTTTTGAAAACCATTCACAACTATTTGGGAGTAAGTTCTCTAACACTTTGCTCCAAATTAATATAAAGTTTACCCAAAAATTCATATGAAAAACTACAATACTTAATATTTTGATAATTGAGTGATAAAAAAGAATAGAGATGACATCTCAACTAACTAGTCATGAGGAAAACGAATTTCAGTATATGATTTTAATTTAATACAAGAACATGACAATGTTGATAGATATTGTCTTGTCATTAATAAGGGTACCGAATTGTCAACAAAACGCTGCACGTAACGTGGACTAAATCGTAGTACTGGCAAATTGTGCACATGTTCATGTTTTTTGCTAGTTTTCTTACGAGACTCATCAAATTAACTAGATCCACATCTAGGATCAGTACAAATGTTGTGATATATATGCGTATAAACATTATTTTTATTATATAGTTCAAACAGTAAACAATGATTCTGTTGGGACTCATTTGTTCATACTTCATACTAGGAGATTATTGAGGAAAGATGATACTCTGTTTGTTAACTCGTCACATAATTTAATAAAGAGATAAAGACTTTTGAATCTTATGATATAATACAAGCTATAAATATTTGTGTAGTTATAAATTATTTCATCAAAAGTAAAGTAAAAAATTTGAAATGTTATTTATAAATAAGACAGTATGTCATTTTTTTTTGACAGACTAAAAGAAAAGTATGACACTTAAATTGGGACAGAGAAAATAGCAAATTTCTGACTTAATTGTTATTCAACCTGTATTGCTTTAAAATAAATAAAACAATAAAATTTCTGACAAACAGAAACAAAAAGTTAGTAGAAGTAGAACGTCAAAATAAATTCTGAAAACAGTATAGGAATAAACCGAACCCACTGAATACACAGTGTGTCTTTAAGGAAATTATTCCTCTCAAGTACCCGAGGTTTTGGAATATATCCTCTCAGGATAGAACGATTTAACTCACCAGCGTATAAAACTCTGGCGATCGGAGAACCACTCGATGGTCGTAAAACACACTGGAATATTTTGTGCAAAAGAAGAAAAAGAAGATCAGAAAATTTAGTAAATAAAAATTCTGGGATTCAAGGCATATTTATAGCCAATGCCGCACTGTTTCTGAAAAGGTTTTGCAACATTTCATAACAGCCATAGCTGTTGGAACAAGTATGAATATCGCGGAAAAATTAAAAACCGGATTTAAAATAATCCGGGAAAGAAAAACGGACCGGGCCGGACCGGATTGAATTTTTGTTAATTAATTTAATTAATTAGTTAAATAATTTGAAAGGAATTTTGTCCAAAAAGATTAATCAATCAATCTTTGTCTGAAGCCGAAGCCGGCGACGACGACGGTACGAGACTTGCCTTCTTCTCAACTCTTTAAGAGCTAGAAGAAGAGCTTCTCTATATATACACATAGATTTTTTTTCTGTCTTCCAACGAGGGATAAAGTACACTAATTCAAAATTTCACTTTCCTCCATTTCTTTTCCCACCATTTTCCATTCACTGAACTTAAAGACCAACATTAATTTCTAGCAAAATGCGAAATTAATTCTGAAAAAGTAATTATTCATCTAAATATCCAGCTTACAATAATAAAACTAATACAGGAATATGGATATTTTTCACCAGTTTTCAGTGATTTGACAATAACCACTCCCCTAACTCATGAACAAAACAACATTACATAAACAAGAACTAAAAAAAAAAAAGACAAATATTGTCTATACAAAAAAAAAAAAGGAATTAATGATTAAACATCAAAATTATCATGATTTGCGTGATAATCCAAATCCATTAGCCAATGCATGAACTGCAGGATTAAAAGCCAATTGTCCCAAAATCCCTTGTTTATATGGCAAGAAAGTTCTCTTTTTCAAATCAGAAGAAACTGCTCTATTCACTGTATAATGCAATTCATGAGCTGAAACTTGTCCCTTTTTTCTTCTCGTTGTAACAATAGATTTTGATGAAGAAGAAATAGGACTATCATTTCCCTTAAAACTTAAGTTTTTTCCTTCTTTATAAGCTGCTGTATATTTCTTTAATGGATCTTTATCTGATGCTCTTCCTTCTGATGCACTCCTAAATAAGAAAAAATCTTTAAATCTCCATTTTCTGCTACCTTTATTAGAATTTGATGAACTCAAAACTGAACACGTGGAATTACAGCGTCGCTTTATTTCTTCTTCTTCTTCTTCTTCCTCCTCTTCTTCTACCCATTGATGTTGAGAAATTCTCATAGGAGAAAGTGATCTTGTTTCCCTTCTACTTGAAGAAGATGACATACTTCCATTTACTGAATCTCTCTGTTTTGCCCTACTTTCCCTTTCTGCTGTACAACTTTTTCTTGTATTTTTTTCAGCAGAAATAATAAAAGATTGGTTACTTAAAGGTTTGATCATACCACCAACAAAAAGTTCTTCAGCTGAAACTGAACTTTTTTCCAATTCTTGACTAATATCAAAAGCAAATTCATCTCCACTAACATGGCTGGAAATTTCAACATGATCATTACCAGATAAGAACAAACTATCGAATTCGCGATATAATTGAGAGAGATGAGATGGACTAGGAGGAGCACTAAAATAATAATCACCATTAAAGGGTTTTGGTGTAGAAGGAGGACTAGTAAATGGTGATGATCTTGCACTACTGAACTCGAAATTATCCATTTCATTATAAGGTATCGCTACTTCCATTTTTTCTTTCTTTTTGCTGGTTTCTGTTAAATGAAAGCTTAGCAGAAACAGAAGAAAATTGTGTTTTTAAGATGTTTATATAAGGAAAGGGTGAAGCCAAGATTTTGTAAATAGCAGAGGAAGGAGGAGAGCTAAATATTATTGACTTATGTGGGGCTATGAGTTTAAGTTCTAATTAAATAAGCCGCCTTTTATTACCTTTCAATAAATACAAAAATTGTCTTGTTTTTTAGGTACAGATGTCATGTTAATATTTTGTACATAATGTATATGATGAGGCCCTACAATTATATAAATTTTGGATTGTTCTTCAAGTAAAAGTTAAAGATATTTGTAACATGACATGAAGAATTACAAGTGTAATGTAATTGAAGAGGGTAGAATCATGCGTAATGAGCTTCATCATCTTATGTTGATCATTTACCTTTATTTTGTAATTGCAAATGAAGTCCCTCTAGTTTCCAGAATTATATTTACATCCTTGTAGATATTTCGTAAGGCGTTTGGATATATATTTCGTTGAAACTTACAAATACGAGTTTTTGAAGTTATATTGAATTATAGTTTTGCAAGTTGAAATTTATTTGACAAAAAATTAAAATTTGTGAGTGGAAGATTAAATTCCATCTCAAAACTAGTCCAAACTAGTTCTGCGAACTTAAAGAATTTCTTCATATTTTTTCCAAAAATTGATCAAATTCTATGAACAAACAATGTTTGCAAAGAAAAAAAGATTGTGCCCAAAAAGGGAGCTTCATATTGTATGGAGTAACAATTTAAAAAAAAAATGGGTAGCTTGATACATCAGGCATTTCGTATTTACGCATGGTCTGAGAAAAGACAGCATTCTAGAAGATATGATGTAGATAACCCACCATAATACAAGCATTAATGAAATGATTACTTTTATAGCTCAATCCGATTATTAAAAGAATTTGTCGTTACTCCAAGACTCTCCTTTCCGTGTCGTATGAAGTATCAATATGAAGTCATTGATTTCTGGCCAAGTAATCTGTTTCTAGAAGAAACAAAGTTAATGAAGTGTGAAAGGAAATTAAAATAGTATTCCTAGAGGACCTAGACATTAATGAAGAACATTTTATTCCTTTCTTTTTCTTCATTTTTCTTAAAATAGTGAATAAAAGGTCTCATAGCTCATCGTTTTTAAAGAAACAACAAATCGTTATTTCCAAGAAAAATTAGTGCCTTCTTGATTTTTTAAAGTGATAATTTTTTGCTAAAGCAACAGATGAAAAGGATGGGAAGGAGTATGATGTTCCACAAAGAAGTGGATTGAAATGGTCTATTATTAAGAAATCGAAGGGGAAGTTATGTGAATTTTGCAGATAAGAGGCAGTAGTTTGTACTAAAATAAATGGAGTTTGGGGTTCTAGTATTCTAATAACATTTCAAACATTGTAGTAGGTCGGATGATGTGAAGACAAATCGTATTATTTATTTATTAGAATAATAAGAGATAAGATTAGCATTATATTTTATATAATAAACGTGGGAAGCAAGATTATTAGTTGTAATAAGAATAGGAAAGAGAGGCTTTAATATTACTACTGCTTAGTCATGAATAAAATGTTATTCTGTCTTTTAGACAATCATGGCTCTCTTTTGACTATATGTTATTTTGGTTGAAGATTTCCAAACAAATGTAAAGCACAATCGCTATTCGAGTAATTAGTCAAATATGCTGCTCTTATTAAATCTCGACGTTATTTAATTTTGTGTTTATTATGCAAAAATTACTTCTTCTTTTTTTGTTATGAAAAAACTATTCTGTTTTATGTTCATAATTCAAAATTCACTTTTCTTTCTTTTGTTACACAAAATTATTTTGCTTTCATAAAAGTCACCCTTGTCAGATTTTATAATTTTTTTATTTAAAAAATTTATTATGTTCTTGACATTATAAATCATTTCATTTATGTAATACCTTCTATATTACATACTATATAATATACTTTTATCACTTATTTTACTTATAATTAAATTATTTTATATCTTATTTTTATAATATATCCATACATTTAATTTTTTCATGGCACTCAATTTGTGTAATCATATTCAAACATAACATATTTTAAATATAAACATGATAAAAAAATATTTATTTCAAATAATAAAAACATATTTGTTTAACAAATGATAGCTTTTGTGGTCAATAAAAAATTGTGTTTAATATTATGTTTTTAACGCTTTGTTTGTTAATTTTATTTATTTGAAAGTATTAATTTGATGTGTCATTTTGCTAAATGTATTTATTTTATTTACTTAATTAATGGGTATGACTTGGCTGATAAATCGATGAGCTTTATTTTTAATTTTCATTAAATATATTTCATTAAGCATGATTAAGAATGTGGACTTCAGATTGTTCGCGTTAATGTTACTGACAAATTTAATAATACCACTTATATATCTTGAAAATTAATATTAAGAAAAAATTAAATGTAAAAATATATTATAAAAATAATAAATAAAGTTATATTGAGTTATATTAATTATAAGTAAAATACCTGGGTAAAAATATATTATATATACCTTATTACATAAATTGGAGTATTTATAATGTCAAGGACATAATAGAATTTTCAGGTGAAAGGTTTGTAAAGTCTGTTTAAAGTGATTATTGTGATAACTAGAGCATAGTAAATTGATTCTTGTGTAACAAAAGAAAGAAAAATGAATTTTGGGTAATGAACACAAAGTTGAATGACTTTTACGTAACAAAAGAAAGAAAAGTGGCTTTTGGGTGATGAACACAAAGTTGAATGACCACTCATGAAATTTACTTTTAAACCTCTAACAATGATTATGAAAATTAGCGTGAAATAGTGAAACTAATTAGAGAAGTTAATTGCTCTCTCTATTACTTTTATTTATCCGGTATTCTAAAAATAGATTTTTATTTTTACTTGTCTCTTTTAGTATATTAAGAGAAGATAAATTCTTTTTTCCTGTTTTACTCACGGTGTTAGTTACCCATTTTAGATTATTTTCTCAAATCCATTAAAAATGAATCAATTAATATGTGTGTCAAATAATACACTTTATTTATTATTTTTTAAAGGGTGTACAACGTCTATAATGGACAAGTAAAAATAAACCGAGGGAGTACCAAAAGTCAAAATAATTCTAGATTGAAATTCCTAATTTTCTCTTCAACCATCCTTACCAGCTCACCTACAAGAAAAACTATTCCTTCTAAAATGTGTATTTTCTCATATATCCATTCGCTATTCTTGGAAATATACGACCCCTACAGCTGTTATTTTACTTTGACATTTAATTAAATGTCCAAAATGTGTGGTTTAATATGAGGTTGTTAATGGCTAATTTATAACTTCTAGATATGCTTTATGGTTAGTAGCATGAGATTTGTTGGCTCAGGCTACAATATTGACTAAAACATTAAAAATAAAAATAAAAATAAAAAAACTATAAAATTGATTAATTTTGTGGCTGGAAAATTATATAGCCCCAGGTGGACCCAAAAATATAACCTACTACAAACCGTTTTCACACTTATAACATGTTTGGGCAAGTTTTTAAAATCTAACCTATTTTGAGAAGTGTTTTCAAAAAAGTATTTATGGTGAGAAAAAATTTATGTTTGACTAATTAATTTGACAACATCGAACAGTAATTAGTGTTTGACCAAACTTTTAAAAACTGCTTCTAAAATATTGGCGTCAAACAGGCTATTAGCCTACCATATAGATCTACCGTGCTCCCTACGATAAGGCAAATAACCAGAGGCGGACCTAGTAACAATAACAACAATAAGTTCAGCTTGATCCCATAAATGGGGTTTGGGGAGGGTAGTGTATACGCATACCTTACCCTACCTCATAGAGATAGATAGGTTGTTTTTGATATCTCTTCCTTTGAGTAAATTCAACCAATTACACCATTCAACGTTTTTGGAGTATATGGGGGGAGGGGGGAGGGGGGAAGCAAACAATATTATATCAGTTCTAAAAAAAATATAAAATACCTAATTTGACAGAAAGACCATGAATTCACGTGCATTGTAATTTGGGCCTAAATCCGCCATGTATATAATATATGTACACTACTTCAATTAGAGTGACAAAAATAGAGCTCTAACATTTCTTACATGCACTACCAACGGGTATAATGAGAGATGATTGACAGGATTTCGATCTCTTAACTAGCCTTAATAAAGAATTTTTTAGTTAACTCTACTTTGAGGCAGAAATTGCATCTTATCTTATTTAACATTATTTTGCATCACAAACTATAGGTTTTGATCTTTTTACAGGGTACTCTTATCTTATCCTTTTTTTTTTTACTTATCAGGTTCAGGGTTACATCCACCCCATTTCTTTTTAAGAAAATAAAATAAAAGAAATCAGTCTGTCTACACCTTAATTATTCGAGTTGTATGCCCACAGATAACGTCGCTAGTACGTACATGGGGGAGTAATTAATTATTTGCTTGATTTTTATATTATGTTTAGTACTATATGGTATCAGAAAGAAATTTATAACTTTATACTAGCTAGCATTAAAATTGGTGAATAATGTATATGACAGTTTGGGCACTAGTAACCTAATCTGATTTTGTCCATTTTATCTTCATTTCTTTCAGTACACATTCACCAACTTTCTCCTCTCTCTTTTATTTTTTTATTATGGAATATTTTGGCAAATGAGAATGTAATCAAGTCATTTGATAATGACTTTCTAATTTATCTTTTTCTGATCGACCTTTTTTGTTTGTTTGAACTGGTGACTATGTAGTATATTAAGAGCAGGTAAAAAATGGACGGTATTAATATTGGAAATATCAAAGCATTTAACCTAAGTAAAATGTGATGAAATTGCAAACTCTCCGACTTTCTAGTTTACCACAACAAAATTGTTTGGTTGCTCTTTTAATGTCACCTTCTAGAACGCATGCATTTAATATGTATCAGTTGCCATAGTTTATAGTTTATAGGACAACAAAATAAACGATAAAAAATATGCATTACAGGCATGCATAAGATACTGGATCTAATAAAATAATTCTGTATCTGAAAATTAATTATGCATGCAACTATTAAAAAAATTACCACTCGTGCAAGTGTGGTTGGTCACGTTATTTGGACCTTTGTTGCTTACATACAATATAATTTCATTAATTTAGGTATAAGGTGAATCTGGATTATACCAGAAGAAGAAGATATACTTTATGGTTTATGCCAATTACTTCCTCCAGTCCAAAATAAGTGATTTTTTGTTGTTGTTACGTATTAAGAAATTCACCTTTTGACATTAATTAGTAATGAAATTGACCATATTAATCTTTAGTATCTCGTCACATAAACACCCCTAACACATACTCCAACATTATTTACTGCAAGGATAATGTAGGAAAAAATAATTAAAAAATTCATAAAATCTGAAAAACTCACTTATTTTGAACCACACAAAAAAACCCAAAAAATCACTTATTGTGGACCGGAGAGAGTACCTCTGTCACACAATTGACGAAATAAATGTTAAGAAAATAAAGCTGCTGACAGAAGAAAAGGGAAATAAGTGAGGAGAGTTGACGGAAGAAGAAGAAGAAGAGTGAAGGAGGCGGCAAAATAAGATTGAGAGAAGAGAAGAAAGAAAAAATGAAAAATGTGTAACTAAAAGGGTATTTGGTCAAATTAGCTTTTAAGCTCTTTTTAGTTTTTACAGTGTTTGGCAAAGTAAAAAACTGCTTCAAACAAGCCAAAAGTAATAAGTTGGGCAATCCCAACTTATTGATTTTGGCTTAAAATCTATTTTTGCGGAAAAGTCACTTTTTAAGTCAATCCAAACGGGCTCTAAAAATCTCTTGATTGAAGATACTAATAATGGATTTGGAGCCTTTTATGGGACTAGTATTTATAAATGTGTGTTGCACATTAATAATGGTACATTATGGTTTAAATATTTTTATGTATGAATGAACAATAAAATTTAATTAATTAGAGAAATTGTATATATAATAATACAACAATCACCTAATGCCGAAAAATATTGTTACATTAGCATAATACGTGACTTCAAAATGAAAGGACATCATCAGAACTGACACTAAATGATCAATTTTAGTCATGTTAAGTATATAATTATGTATTGTAGTTTAAAGGTATCTAATGTGGTGGTATCTTACCTAGCATTTCTTTATTAACGATGTTGTTTGTATATATTTTCTTCTAATGCTTTGGTTGCTCTGCCATAACCAGAACTCTTGTTGTCGATATTGATATCTCCCTTGAAAGTGCAACATATAGTTATTCGTGTAAGAAAATATATTATTGTAAATATAGTCAAATATTTAGGATGTTTGTCTTGTGCTTTATTTTTTATAACTACAAAACATAAATATACTGAAAATTATTTTTACATATATTTAAAAAGATATTCTTTAGTTTTAGAAGAGGAAAGTTAAATTCGGGGATAAACATATACTTAGAAGCACATTAACCAGTATCATAAGTTTTGCATGTATGACATTACTGTCAAACTTATATATACCGTATGTGTACTATTACATAAGTTATTAAGCGTATCAAAGTTTTCAGTAGCATGACGACATATTTTTCTTCAATATCAACCTATATGCAATGGAAGATCAATTTTAACTTAGTCTGTTATATTTACGGTGACACTAACATATGTAAGAAATAAAGAACTTGACAACGAACATGTACAGTAGAAGGTCGTTAGGTATTAAAGTATCTAAGTATTTTTCATGGTAGTAATTGTTGGTATCATTTTTTGTTGAGTCAATACTAAAAATATTTTGTTTTTATCATAAAATTTAGAATTCAACCTTTTATTTAGTTGATCAACATATTCATTGTTGTAAGCTAAGATAGCTCTTTGCTTTCTATCATATAATTTGCATAAAGTATGTTTTAATTGAAAATATTTTCCTTATTAAATATACCTTTAGGGTTGATAACCAAATATTCTAGAAGAACCAAATCATCATTTATTCTATGTTCTTCTTCATTTCCGACATGAAGCAAGAAGTCACTAAATGTTAGATTCGTTCTCACTTTTATATTTCTTGTTATCTGAATATTTTTCATTTGAAAAATTGATCGGGTCCAAGCCTACACTACTATTGAGTAGCGAGGATGATCGGTGCAGTTTTACCCAACTAGGTCGAGATCGAATCCACATGGAGTTAATTTCCAAAAATTAGGATACATTCTGGGATAATCAAACTTCCATCGAAGAGAAGAAAATGAAAGGCTTTCATAAAAATTCTCGTAGAATCGAGAATGAAGTTTTCATTTTGTACATGCGAGATCATGAATTAGTAACTGCTTCCAATTTCCAAAAAAAAATTCCAATTGTGTCGAACTTTGGAATTAGGTTTATATCTAAGTCTAGATGCGAGTTTGCTCTTAATTACACTTTCGCACATTTTGGTTTTGATTCTAATTCTAATTCTACTCTATTGTTTGCAATGATTGAAACTAAGTAAAATATTTTTGTAATTGGTTTTCAAGTATTTAAAGAGACTAGGGTAGTGACTTCCGCCTAGGTGGATATCTAACGGGTAGCAAGAATCTAGGGCAAGCTTGATTTACTTGGGGATGTAATATAGCTATCACTCCCAAGTACTCACTCTATACCTCTCAGTAGTTTGAGTGATTTTGCCCAATTTGGCTTTCTCAAGTCCAAATGGGTATTCATGCAATTCAAGTGATATTAGCTCAAGTCGGGTATTATTATCTCTAGCTTTAACCCTTTAATTGAAGTTATCAATGTCTTGAGTTCACCCCAATTTCTTGTTAGCCTAGTTTTCCTAGACTTAGTCCATCTTTCTCAAGTAGAGACTAAGTCATAAAGGCATGAATCAATGTTTGCAACTACTAATTCTATAATTCTAGCAAGAACTAGGCTAAATATCACTAACCCATACACATTCAAGCTCTAAAATTCAATACCCATTAAATACCCACACTAGGGTTGAGTCACAACCCTAGCTATAAGTCTAGCTACTCATGGAAATAACATAAATCAAAGATGAAAAGAAGATAAAATTTATAATACTAGATTAAAAGATGAAAATTTAACGTTGTAAGATGAATCTTGTACAAACTTTCCCAAAACGGAAGTTACAGCCATCTCACGTGCTCATATAATACCTAACATAACCTAAAAATAACAAAAAGTTTTATTTATACTAAGCTGAAATTTTCGGACAAAAATACCCCTGCAGAGGTTATGTTGCGCGTAATTCTGAGCGTGGCCGCACTCTTGCTTTGGCGGCCGCGTAATTCTGATAGCGGTACGCGTTCTTTAAATCTGGATATGGGTTGAGTTGAGTTTCGCGGACCACATAATTTCCATTGCGGCCGCGTAGGTGACTTCTGCGGCCGCATAATTCTGACGTGGACCGCACTTCCTTTTTTGCTTAAAATGTAAGCTCCATGAACCTCAGCCACCGCGGTCCGCGTAATTCCAATCGCGGTTGCACAGGTACTTTTGCGCGTTCATCTTTTAGCTCAAAAATCAACCTCTCTAAATCTTCCTTTCGCAGACCTCGAAATAGTGATCGCGACCGCGTTGTGGCTTTCGCGGCCGCACAATATTTGTGCGGTCCGCGTTTTAGATCTCTTGGTGAACGTCTTGGTTTTTGTTCAAGTTTTTACTCCTTTATGAGTTGATTATGGTTCATTTGGCTCATTTTGAACAATTCCTGCAAGCAAGCATATTACATTAGTTTCCGGGAATACCTTCACGCATTTTTGGACCAAAACACAAGCAAAAGAGAGCAAATAATAGGTTAAAATTCCTACTTATCAACTCCCCCAAACTTAAGCTTTTGCTTGTCCTCAAGAAAATAAGGTAATTCCCACCTCCACAAGAAATAAAAGATATTTCAGCTTGCCTAAGGTGACTCCATCAAGCATCAATTGGGACTAACAATTACCCTCAACACAAATGAATTATCAACAACATCATGTTATGACCCTTTTGAGTACCATAATTCTAATGTGACACTAGAGTATCAAGAGTTGACTCAATTCATCAAGGAAGCTCTCCCTATCACGTAGACCATTTTGGATCCCAAACTCCTCCTCCTCTACTCTCCATGAGAAAATCTCACTTTTTAGAATGTAACACTCAAAATAAGGATTGTGAAGAAGTGCGCTCATCACTCTCAAAAGAATGACACAAGTCCGGCTCTAAGTACCATAAGTTTGACCCTCATGTAAATCACCACTAATGTAATCTTACTCAACTTGAAATCATATAGGGCTTTTACGGGGATGTAATGAAGGATTTTGGATCAAGGTAGCACTTATCGGACTATGATGATTCCATCTTTCCTTAAACACTCCATTTTCTCATTTCGGCTCATACTTTCTTGACTCTTTGAGTCGTTTTCTTCTTCCTTAGGGGAACTAGAGAGACATACTGTCACTCTTTCTTACTCATGACAATCATTTTTCTCCCTTTCTCATCATTCTATGCCTTTCATCATTGCATTCTTTGAACCCCTTCAACCTTCACTTTCTTTTTGACATATTTCTTTTTGGCTTTTCTTCCTTTTCGTTGCCTTTCATTTTCTTCAATTCTTTTTATTCTTTGAACCTTTTATCACTTTAAAATTCCTCGTCTCTCCCCAAAACTTATGCTTTTGCCAATTGTTCATCATGAATGCTAAGGAAAGATCGGGTGCCAAGAGAGGGTCATTATAAAACGGATAAAGGCTTGTAATATGGCTATTGAATAAAAAGGCTTAGGCTTAAAGGGGTTGACTAGGGATATCACATTGGTAGGATACATAAGCTATTAAAGTTCAAATTGGACCAAGGAGAGCCTACAATCATTTCTCAAGTCGAGCTACACTTAGAATTTTGCCTAAACAAATATTCAGGGCAAGTTCTAGACTTATTGTCACGAAACTTGGACTTGCAATTCAATACCTCACCTCTCAAGTTTTTGGATTGTTAAAGAGAACAAAGTCGAGGGCCCACAACAACCCTAGCTAATATTGAAAATCACAAATGGCTTAAGAAAACCACCCGATGACTGTTTTAGCCAACTCAAGAGTCTAAAGGTCACAACTTGAGATATTCTTTGTCAATCAACTTGTTTACAACCATAAGGTCGAAGGTAAATGTGTTAGCGCCAAGTGAAGCCTGCTTGAGACACTTTTATTCACTACTACTACATACCATATCGAAAAGAAAACAGACCCAATCCCTTAAGAAGGTTGTCATGCCATTCATCGTTGAGAAGAGCCACCCGGTTCACACAACATCCACCTTTGGAAAGAACCGTGGCATTAAGAAAATCAAAGGCTTATTTTTCACACAAAACGTAAAAAGAAGCTAAAAACTTAAAAAAAAGATACTAAAGGAAACAAGAACCTATGTTACTAAGGAAAAACAACAACATAAGTTATGAAGTAAAATACGAAAAGTAAACTGAATATGTACAAAATGGAACAAAACGAATATATACATAATGAAATGAATAGATATATGGAATGGTAAATTTATATACATACCAAAAGTGAAAATAAATATAAGTAAAGATAAAGAAAAATAGTATCATAGTTATTACATATTAAATGTCATCACATATTAAAATGGTTCCCCCCCCCCACCCCCCAC